>JAMJFZ010000913.1:0-27500 GCA_026225945.1 Cricetomys ansorgei
GTTTTAAATTGTATTCAATAGTGGGAATTATTAAAAAAAAATTAACATGTCCCCTCCCAATTTCACATGGAACAATTTAGATTAAAAACTTAGGCAAAAAAGCTGAAGGCCATGCCAGAGTATATTTTAATGTGTAATTTGACGATTCTAGTGAGTATAAATAGATGCTCTGTTTTAAATTGAAATGTTTCACTTGAGTTTGCTAAGAATTTTGTAATTGTTATCCTCATATATAGCAGCGAACTTTCTTATTTTTATTTATTATCAATATTTTATAATCATGCTCTCCTATAGAGTGATCTATCTATCCCAGCTACCTACTTCCAAATAGCTATCTTTAAAACAGAAAACTGTGAAACTTGTGGAAAATTGTGTTACCTATTTTTGCAAGAATAAAACAAAAGTTGTAACTTTTGTTGTTTTTTGTTATCCCTATTCTGAAACCCTAGCTTTTTCTAAATAGTGGAAAGTTTAAAAAAAAACAATAAAAAAGAGGAGAGAAAATGGAATTAATTAAAATGAAAATACAACACCTCTATAGCAGAAGGGGAGGTAAGGTGAGGATTTCATGAACTTTTGCAATTAGAGGAACAGAATGCTTGAGAAACAGTGAAAAGCATAAACCAATGCAAATTCTAAAGGAAGGAATGGAGAGAGAAGAAGGGTGGAATTATCAAAAAGGCAAGTTTTTCTCTTAAATCTTTCTCTAGAGTTGAAAGAGTACAAATGTCAAGAATAAGAGTTCCGATGTTCTAATCACTACGGAAAGCATGTGGGGAAACAGGATGAGGATGGTACGGAATGGAACCCTGCCTTACCCACTCAGCAATGTCACTTTTAAGCTTCCAGGTATCAAGGGAAAACAGAGCTCTGTCACAAATGTGTGTCAAGATGAAAAGTCAACGGTGAAAACTATTGAATCTGAATGCTGAAGTAAAGTGGGGCCAAAAAAGTCCCCTTGAGACCTAATATGTGCAAAATTACATGAAAATTACACGGGCAGGAATACATGAGAAAACCCAAATGGAGAAATGATTTTAAATTTTTGATTGCAGATTTCTTCTCGAGTTGGTCATTCTCCATTTCACAAATTGCTGATAAGAGATTGAGCAATATCCACAGAACTAGCAGCTCCTTCTGAATTCCCCTGCATACTATGCATGTCTTCCATTTGCTTGGCTGCACCTGTGTGCTTCTTCTGAGTGTAAAGGCATTTCTGAGTTCTGTGAGTGCTAGATGGTGGCCTGAAGGGAATCCTGGGGACCTTACACTGAAAGGTTCAAGTGAGAAATGAGATTTCAAATGATAATATGAAATGAAGAAGGCAGGTGATCAGCCAAATTGTTCTTAGGTGATTATATTGTTATTTGAAAAAGGAAGTGATTAAAGTTAATTTTGTTTAGTTAGCACATTAATTAATGTTCATAAATTAAAAAATAAATATTTAAGTAAAATTGTTTTTAAGCCACTAGAGGGAATCAAGAAATCTTAAATAATTTAAAGGAACGCCAGTAAAGAGAAAAATCTGCACAGTAGTTGAGGTATCTATAATATCAAAAATAGGTAGTTGAAATAAATTTAAATTGCTCATATTCTTTATAAATATGTGTCCCACTTTTTTCTCAATAAGACTCTCAAATTGTCCTTTAAAAAACTATGTGTGACAGACATTCTCAGAAACTGGAATATACTACAAAGGAAGAAAGACTTAACAAGCAAATACTAATCAAAAGCAAATATCTCATCTAATTAGACATAAGACCTGTTCCATCAGAGGGAGAAGATGCTTGGTACTGGAAACCTAGCCAACCACCAAAGTTAGTGAAGTCTAGGATCTTGGAGGAAAACGTACAATTGTTAATTTTTGGAGCCTGGATAATCTCTAACTACATACATAAAAATTGTTCTTATTCCACATATTAGTGTAGTTCTTACCTTTCATTTAAAAAACAAAAACAAAAAAAAAAAAAAACTTACCTTTTCAATACATAGAGACTATTGTAGAAAACCACAACCAATCAACTAGAGCTTTGGACCTAGTTCCAATTGATTCATCAACACAACTCTGGTACTTAAGGCTGGGAATCACTGTGTAAGAGAGAGTGGGAAAATTTAAAGAGCCAGAGGATCAGGGAATTTGCTGTGAAATTATGTCTCTCAGAATTGTCAGAACATACACCCAAAAACTTGCATCAAAATGGCTGCCTTATTATGACCTGAACAAGGAAGACACCAACAAATATATTAACATGATTTGGGGGAATATTCCAGGAGCCTCAAACCTAAAGAAAGAACAAAAAACAACTGTAGTTAACCAAGTATTGTTGAGAGCAGACAAAACAGTCTTCCTCAGGGAAAATCATACCAATTGCTCATGAAGTACAAAATATATAGCCCTGGAAAGAAATATATACCTATATATTATGTATTATATACATAACATTGTAGAGACTGAGAAGGTTGTACTTATATATTTATATATACACACATACAAACACAATTAAAGAAAAAATTACCATGAATGTGACAGAGATCAAGGGGAGGCTGCATGCATGGGAGGGTTTGGAGGAAGAAAAGGCAGTGAGGAAGCAAAGCAATTATATCATAATCTCAAAAATAAATAAATATCTTATTTAAGAAATAAAAAAGTAAAACAACATGGAAATAAATAGATAAAACCAAATAAATATCCACAGAATAACAATTTTAAAAGTATTCAAAACTGCAGTTTTCAACTTGCTGTCTACCTCAAAATACACAACACCAATTAAAAAATTGAGAGGATTACAAAAACTGTATAACAAAATAATTGAAAGATATTTATATAATACTAATTCTGGCAATGGAAACAAGTATATAAAACCCTCAAGAAACAGCAAATCCTTCTAATCTTTTGATCCTATACTTATGGAAACTGACTAAATATTCAGATACTGCCTCCTAATTTGATGTCATACTAGAATTATCTGGGAGCCTGTTGTGTTTACTTCCACTTCTAAAGGTGTAGAATAATACATATTAAGTTAAATCCAAAAATTCACATTTCTCTCAAGTACAAGGTAATAGTTTGCTGGCCTCACGAATTTAATAACTATTATTCAAGGCTATAAGGAAAATTTCAGGTATTTCAATTAAATTATCTCATACAGAGAATATAGTAATTAAAGAAGATAGAAAATGATTACTATAAAATACATTTTCAAATGTTTAAAAATGTTTTTTTTTCCTGGAAACAATATGGGTCATGCTTTCTGAAATTATCCAGCCATTGAGTACTAAAAATGTTGATTAATGCTTATACAGCTAATTCTTTGGAAAGTGAAGGATATTTACTGAGTAAGATTTGGAGATATAATGGAAGTACAAAACTAGGGAAGCAAGTGGTATAGAAGCTGTCTGCTCTGTTGATCTTAATAGTTAGAATTTTGATTTCACAGATCAATGTATGAAACTGATTTAAGATAATAGGCCATCAAAGCATATAGGATGAAGAACTGGATCAGCAACAAGTTACAAAGCTGAAAAGTACAATATGCTGTATCTGAATCAGAAGGTAGACTAAACATGTGGCTATGTTCAGAGTTTGGCTGGAATGATTAAAAATCATTTTATCTCTAAATAATTCTTTAAAAAAAGATTACTAGCTCCCAAAGAAACCCCATTCAGATATTAGGTCTTGGAAAGATGCTAAAAACCACTCCTCCATTCCTGCCTTTGTAGTAGATCCATTAAACTGATCAAAACAGAAAAATATCAAATCACTCTATGATTTCATAATATTCCTGATATTAGTAATTAAAACTTGAAGAATTCGATTGTATGCAAATTTTATTTCCCATAGTTTTAAAGTTAAGTATAAAAACTCAAACATCTACAATGTAAGAAATTATTGAAAAAAAAACTGCAGAAAATAATGTGCTTCACATAGCATTTATAAGGAACACTAGAAAAATAAACTCCAAAGTGATAATATAAGAATAAATTATCGCTGGGTGGTGGTGGTATATGCCTTTCATCACAGCACTTTGGGAGGCAGAGACGGGTGGATCTCTAAGTTCTAGGCTAACCTGGTCTACATGGTGAGTTCCAGGACAGCCAGAGAAACCCTGTCTCAAAACAACAAAAACAAAATAAAACAAAAGAATAAGTTATCATAAATTCATTTAATCTTCACCTCCATAAACAACAAATTAAGTAATTTTAAAAGACTAGAAAATTAGAATAATACTTATAGCCATCAACATATTAATATGTTCCTATCAGGAAAAGAAGCAAATATAAAATTTGGTAATGATTAAGTACCTAAGAACAATTAGAAACAGATAAAAATCATAGGAAAATGTGAAAGACAGTATTAATGACGTAAAGCAATAAACATTACCATAATACACAGACAAAAGCTTTCTCATTAAAAAGCAAAGACAAAGGAATGTTTAATAATGTGTGGTTGTAGAATGTATAAATACAGGTGTTTGCACTAGTGCAAAAATAGTATAATCTCTTAGGAAATATTAGTCTAGTTAACATTCAAAATATAATTGAATTGCAGTTCAACTTTTATCTATTTTGCTAAAAGAAGTACTGAACCAGAGTATAGCTATTATAAATTATATTATCATATTATAATATCTATTATATAATAGCTATTAATGATGCATGTTATATATTATACTATTGATTTCTATAAAGGAAGATTAATACAGCATGTATGTCTATCATATCAGGGAGTGGCTAGTTAAATTCCTTATCCATTATCATGAAATATTACATATATTTAAAAAAGAATGACAATGTTCATCTGGCATAACACGGAAAACATCTAAGGGGTATTAAGCTGGTGTGTTCTTTTAATGTTGTATAAAAAGAATATCCAGTATATTTCCCCTGGATTTTCTACACTTCATCAAGCCAAACCATAAAGCACATATATTTCATTATTTTTCAGGGTTTTCATTTCCTGACAAAGTTTCTTGTGCCAAAAAAAAAAAAAAAAAAAAAAAAAAATTAAATTGGTGTGCTCTTCTCTTGTTAGTTTCTTTTCTTAAAGGGTCCAGAGCCATGACTCTATGGTTGAAAGAAGCAATAGATACCTTTGCCCCGACATCTCATTCAGGCTTTGATCTCTCAAGACAGTAGACTTTATGTCTTCTATACTCATCACAATGTGGTCTTGAAAAGTGAACAGAAAAAATGAAGCATAATTAATGAGCATATAGATAGTAGATGCCTATTACATTTAGAGAAAGGTAGCCTGTGAGGGACTCTTTCACTACTTTTATTATCCCCTAGTCATTAAAGTCTTCAATTAGGTACAGGCTTTTAAAATAATTTTATTTCTTAAATTTCAATATAATTACACAATTCCTCCATTCTCTTTCCTCGCAAACCCTCCCATACAACACTCCTCTGCCTCCTTTGAAATTCATTCCCTCTTTTCATTTATTGTTAACACACACACACACACACACACACACACACACACACACACACACAGACTCCTAAATACATAAATAAAACATGCTCGACCTATTACTCATATGTATATTTTCAGGGTAGACCACATGGTTTTGGATAACCAACTGTTGTGCCCTTCCCTGGCAAAGACCATTTCTCCAACTCTCAGCATTTCTTAGTTACTGATAGTTCTTTCTCTACGGTTGAAACTCTGGGAGCTTTTCCCCTTCCATGCTATTGTATCCATTGGCATCATCCTTTGTCAGGTCATGTTTAGGGAGCCATGTTAGTGAGACTTTATGGGTATAGTTTCTGATCTATCTAGGAGACACAATCCCACATCAAGCATCCTGTTTTACTTGCTCTTACAATTTTTCCACTCCATCTTCCGCAATGATCCCTGAGCCTTAGATTCAGGAGTTGTGTTTTAGATCCATCCTTGGAACAGGGATCCACAACTCTGTATTTTGATTGGTACAGTGCTTAGTATCAAAATAAAGTTGATGTTCCAACCTAGCAATATGAGAGTAACAGAAAATGATGGCAATGTCCTTTTCAGGTGCTATCCCAAACATATCCTAGGTCCCCCTACCTGACTAGCATTCTCTGTGTATGCATGCATTTAATAATTCTGATATGTTTTATGCCTCATTCATACTTAAATAGCATTGTTATCGAAATGGAGTATATGTTCAAAATATTCATTGAATGATCAAATGAATTGATTTTTTCCACAGGGATACATAGTAAGATCATCAAACATAGTTATAATTTGTAAGCATATGGGATTTTTTCCATATATAGACTCAGTTTCACAAACAGATGAACATAAACAGTGATGATAGGCAAAACATTTTATAAGATTTTTATTTTTCTTTGAAACTTTCTTATTAAAATATTCTTCTAGGTACTCAGAAATTACATAACCTAAAAATGTCACTAGTAATCTCAGTGATTAGGCTGTAATGTCTTCTTAGAAGGTAGTAAGGTTAATACTACGTATTAGGTACGTCATGAGGAGTAATTGGAATATTGCATAAAAATGACTTGTTACACTGTGTAGGTTCAAAATGAAACTAATTTTAATAGAAATTCAAAATGCAGATTTTATTTGCTTTAAAGATAGTTTTTGGAAAAATTTTACAAGATACATTTAACTGTGGTGAATATTTTGTGGTATGCCTTTCATATGGGTCCATGTTCTCTGAATTTGGGAACTCTTAGTTTGTTGAGTGCAAGGCTTTATACATTCATCCCAGAACAAAGTAGACTACCATGGCACAACTTGTGCCTACCATACACCCACATGTGGCAGTTTTAAAAACAGGTGACTAGCTGTGTATTGTGCTTTTCAGAAGTAAATTTAAAAGATGATGTCTGAAAAACATTATCTCAAATACATTCCATATTCTTATGACCTCTTGACAAAATAGTTTGAAAATGACTGGTTGCTTGGAAAGTATTAAGAATTAATCTGTCAATGTAAAATTATAATTGAAACAAAGTTAGAAAGTGGTTTAGGAAAGTTAATAAAAATGGATGAGGAATTAAATACTCCTGAGCTAAAGGCTTAATGGTCATGAACATGATTATTTTTCATCTCCCTCTTCAAAGAACCCTGACTTTATTTAGGCTCTTACTGACTTCTCTTTTCTTCTTAAATGACGTAAATACCCTCCTAAGATAGCATGTTCATGATTTCTGATAGGACCAACCAAATATTACCTGGAAACATTTAGTGTGTTTTGTATTGAAAACAACCAAATGTATTGGGTTCACTAAAAGCAGAGAAGTATGAGTTGTCAATAATGGTGCAGAACCACCCACACTGTGTTCTTCAAAGAGTAAGCCTCTAAAGTAACTGGTGTCTCACTTATGCCAAGTTGATCTACTTCTTATACTGTTTCAATTTCCAGAAAATAATTCATTTGATCATTTGTTGACTTGTTATTCTATTTTCTGCTCTATTTATTCTGTAGTCCATAAAATAAAGATATGTTTTACATATATTTTGCCATAATTCATTATTCTTTATAGGATATAATTTTGACACTGATATATTCACTGAGATGATCCTTTATCTCAAAGTCAACATCAAATTATTACTTATATTCTTTTTCTTTATTTTTGGTGTTTTGAGACAGTTTTTCTCTGTTGGAACTCTGACTGTTCTGGAACTCACTCTGTAGACCAGGCTAGCCTCAAAATCACAGAGATCTGCCTGACTCTGCCTCCCAAATTCTGAGATTAAAGGCATGTGCTGCCACCACCTGGCCTATACTTATGTTGTTAGTCTTCATTAAGTAGAGTGAAGAAGTCTATTCACACATTATAACATAGATCTACTTGTATAACACTCTGAAGACCATATTTTTTCCTTAAAACACCAAATAGGTAATCACTACAGAGTGAAGGAGGACACTAAAACAAAAACCTTTGGTAATTCAGACTTCTACCTTTCCTTACTCCTGCAAACAGTGTTTTCAAAGCATCATTACTTTAATGTACCCTAAAGGAAACAAGTTTAACAGGGTAATTGAGGATCATTGTTAACAATATTTTAATACATAAATATATACAAAATACATTTATGTATTTTATGAGTATATAATCCCAGGTACTGATGAAAAAAAGAAAGCTGTGTCGTTTCATATATAGCCAAACTGTGTATCTGCTTGGAATTTTGATAACAATAGTCTAAAAGAAATTAGGCATGTTCTAGTGTCTGAGGGATGTCCGGGCATCTGCAGGATGCCCTAGTGCCTACAGGACAACCTTGTGCCTATGGGATATCTGGACACCTGAGGGATATCCAGGAGCCTGCTTGATGTCTAGGGGCTTGAGGGATGACCAGGTGCCTTTTTGTGTCCTGGTACCTGTGTCAGTGTGCCTGTGAGAAGTCAGTGTGCCTGCAGGATTTGCAGGTGTCTTCAGGATGCCCAAGTGCCTGTGTGAGGTCCGGGTCCCTGTGGAATGACCAGATGCCTGTGGGTGCCTATAGAAATACTGGTTCCTTTGTGATGCCTGGGTATCTGCAGGATTCCCTGATTTCCATGGAAAGTCCTGGTGACTGCCAGATGACTGGGTGCCTGTATGTATACAGGTACCTGGGTTATGACTGGGTCCCTACGTGATATCCAGGCACCTGTGTGGTGTCTGTGTGACTGCAGAGTGTCTGGGTACATGCAGGATTCCCAAGTGCCTGCAGGTGATCCTGGTGATTATAGGATGACTGGTGCCTGTGGGATGATCTGATGCCCATGGGTGCCTGTGGGAAGACTGGGTGCCTGACTAATATCCAGACGTCTGTGGGTTGGCTGGGTGTCTACATGATGCCTGGGCATCTGTGGGATTCCCTAGTACTAGTGGGAAGTCCTGCTGTCTTCGGGGGACCCTGGTGTATCTGGATGCTTGTGGGGTATCAGGTTCACTATGGAATGTCTGGGTGCCTAAGGGATGACCAGGTACCTGTTGATGCCCATGTGCCTGTGAGATACCTGAGTGACTACAGTACATCTGTAGGTGTCTGCAGTATATCTTGGTACCTATAGGATGCTTGGGTGCCTGTTAGATGTCTGGGAACCATTAGGATGCCCTGGTGTCTGCCCATGCCCCTGGTGCCTGTGGGATGACCAGATGCCTACAGGTGGCTGTGTGAGGCCTGTGTTTCTGCAGGTTGGCTTGGTGCCTGTGTAATCTTTGGGCATATGTGGGATTCCCTGGTTCTAAGGAGGTCCTGGTGTCCTTGGGCGGCCCTGATCCCTGTGGGATGTCTGGATGCCTGCAGGATATCCAAGTCCCTGCATAAGGTCTGGGTGCCTGTGGGAGGCCCTGGTGTCTGTGAAAGATCCTGCTGAACGCTAGATGCCCAAGTGCCTGAAGGTTGACAGGTGCCTGAAGAATGACAGGGTACCTGGATGATGTTTGCCTGTGAGATGTTTAGATACCTGCAGCATGTACAGTTACCTACAAGATGATTGCCTGCTGGATGTCCCAGCAGCTATGGGATATCCTGGTGCCTGTGGAAAGACTGGGTGCCTGTGTGATATCCAGGGTTGGCTTGGTGTCTGTGTGATGCCTAGGCATCTGCAGGATTTCCTGGTACCCAAAGAAGGTCCTGGTACTTGAAGGGGCCCCTGGTGCCTGCAGGATGTAAGGGTGCTTGTGGGATATCCGGGTGCCTACAGAATGTCCCGGTACCTGCAGGAGGCTCTAGTGCCTGTGGGAGGTCCTGGTGACTGCCGGATGTCCAGGTGCCTGTGTGATGCCTGGATACCTGAGGGATAGATAACCAGCTGCCTGAGGGAGGCTCTGGTTGCTGCGGGATATTGGAGGTCGGGTGAGATGCCCCAATGCTTGCAGGATACTAGGGGCCTGCTCAATGTCTATGTCTGGGCCATGAAACCCAACTACAGGTCGAACTCTGTCATGTTTCCACTAGGGCTAATATGGGCCAGGTGAAAGCCCATGCATAATCAGAGCAGACTTCTGCCTCCAAAGACCATGGTGATGCCCAAGATCTATGCTTTTGCCACACAAGCTCAACTTTTTTTTTTTTTCACAAGAGTAGGAGAGTGCAACAGGGAAGAATGGAAAAATGGTCTTATCGAGATACATTGCATGAAACTCAAATTATTAATAAGAATGTTATTTTTTAAGAAGAGCAAAATGATAGCTATTTCTCTACATAAAATATGAAGTGATTTTTCAGCATGAAATGCCTTAACACACTGCTCTCCTTTTGCTACATGACCAATGTTTGCCTCCAGAATCTCCAGGTTGCATTTGACGGTAGCATAACAAAAGAATAATTGATAATTATAACATGTAAGTATCTTAATAGAATGCAGCTGAAACAACTAAGTGAAAAATACAACTAAGTGAAACTACATAGATTTTCTCATATTTTCTTTTATTTTTAATTTATAACTTTCACAAAATGAAGCATTTTCCAAACATTTTGTTATATGTGTGCTATTCTTTTATTCCAAGCTTCTAAATGAAAGCAATTGAAACTTAGAATTTTTATGACCAGGGCAAACAGAGATAACTGAAAATACAAAATATTCAATCACAAATATAGCCATTTTAATATCATTACCCTTAACTTATGACAGGAAATTTCAAACTGAGAGTCAAGAAACATATAATTACTTGAACAAATCAAAAGTTTTCTTTTAATGAACTACAGGAGTATTTGGAAGAACTGGAGATTGGCTATAAAGGGGTGAGGACTCTAGAAATAACAGGCACAAGAAGAAGCCACTCCTTCTAAGGGTAATGTTGTAGTTTTATTTCTTGTTGTTGTGATAAAATGCACCCACTAAAGCAACTTAAGAGAGAAAGTGTTCACTTTGATTCGCAGTTTCAGGTTGCCCTTCCTACTGGATAGTGACAGCTATAGGAGCTAGAGGGAGCTATTCACATTGAGCCCCAATACAAGAAGCAGACAGCAATTAGTGCATTTTTCCTATTGTTCAGCTCACTGTCTATTTTATAGAGTTCAGAATCACATGCCCAGGGAAAGGTGCCTCCACAATTAATATGTGTCTTCATATATCAAGTAACATAATCAAGATTCTTTCCCACAGGTTATTCTAGTTTTCATCAAGGTGACATTCAGTATTGAGTGTCACATGCAGCATATAGTAAATGAGAAGGAGAATCTAAAATAGGGCTCTTTCATCCAAAGCCAGTGTACCAGGATTGATTGGAAAGGACTCAATGAGACCCACTGTGTGAGGAAGATCTCCACTGGGAGTCTGCACTGGGAGTTTTCTTAGGCAATCATCCTCCACGATGTGGAGGAGGTACCATGGGGAGCTGCCAGATACCAATAGCCAATTCACACTGCAGGGACCTTCAGGAGAGAAGTTAGAGAAACCAAAAGCCATTTCTCTACTAGTGTTCTACCAGGACCCTCTCCCATCTCCATTAAGCTTATAATTTTGCCTTCTCTTATAGGAGGACTGTGTTCTGATTTTTCAGGCTGAGCCACAAAGGGTGGCTTTGGAGCAGAGAGTAGAGAATGACAACCAGTGCATAAGTATATTAAGAATGCTTAGAGGCATTGTGTCATTTGGTTGCCAAACTGTAGTTTAAGAATACAATTTTATTATATCATAGATTAATTCATTCAAAAATATTTTATGCAACATTTCTAAATGATAATCTAAAGCAAAATGCTTTATCCATTACTACAAAGAATAAAGCTGATAGTCTGATAATTGAAAGAATTTAATTTGGTGCAAGCCTGTTTGGATCAAGGTTTTGACTGTTAAACTTTGGGTAAATATGTTGGTAAATATAGTTAGCCTTCTTGTGCTTCTGTTAATTCATTAAACAAATATGAAAAGCAATGCCAAACTACATATTACTATATGTATTTCTTAGGTCATTTAGATTGTATGATGATTTCAATAAGCCTGGAACATGATTTGCACATGCATAATACTCATTTCCAGATTATCGTTTATTGTCATATGTTGACTTAATTTTCTCATTGAAATGTTCAAATGTCTTGGATAAAGAATTAAAAAGCTACAAGAATTTGTAAAGAAAAATCAGCTACTCAACCAGCCACAAAGGTCAAATAGTACTCCGGATACGTCTGCAGCATATGTAGTATAGAGCAAGGATGACAGATGAGAGCCTGGAAAGGAGACGATTAATAAATCATTCCATAGACAAGCTAGGCCCTTCTTATTCACGTCAAAGAAGCAATAAAGAAACAAGGCATAAGAAATAGCATTCCACAGAAAGTTCATCTACACTATACAATGTACAGTGTCTTATCTAGTGACAAATAACCACATATTTCCTAGTTGAAAAAAATATGTTTATCCTGCTTGCTGTGTCTCTTTGCTTTTTTTAAATCCAGGGCATTGGTAACAAGACCTTCCACAGATTCCAAAATCCACAGATGTTCAAGTATTTTTTTATAAAATACAGGAGTGTTTACAAGTAACCAATAGACACCATTTTGTGCACCTTAATATTTTTCATTAAGATTTATTTATTTTTATTTTAAATGTAGGGAGTGTTGCCTGAACATAAGTATGTGCACCCCCACAGAAGTCAGAAGAGACATTAATGCTTCTGAAACTGGAGTTACAAACTGTTGTAAACCCTTATGTTGGTGCCAAACCAGGTCTTCTCATTGCAAGACCTATAAATGCTCTTAAGCCATTTCTCAAGCCCTCGGTTCCATGAAATTTAATTCATTTCAAATATACTTGATAACTGCCTAAAGGTGTTATCCAAATAGTTACTATACTGTATTTCTTATGAAGACAATCATACAAATACAACTTCTCTCTAAATATTGCTGATCTGCAGCTGGTTGATCTGTATATCCAGTCCTTGGATACAGAAAGTCAACTGTGTATCACTTTCTAATGAAAAAAATAGAGAACAGTTTAAAAGTCATCATCATTGATACATCATCCAGAGAAAAACACAAATTTATTCCCTCCTAGATTTTTTTCTGTATTTACATGAATGTTACTAAATCTATAGAAATCTGCATTGTTAAAAACTGGTGTAGAAGTTGGAGAGGAAATTGTTAAAGAGCTTGCTGCACAAAGATGATGTCCCAAGATCAATGTCATAACCCATGGAAAGTCAAGTAATTAATAATATTTTAGTTTTTAAACTGATTTTACCTAATATAAACTAAAATTATATTAATAAACACATCACTCTTATGAGGTACCATGTACTATTTTCATGCATGCTTTAATTGCATTATGTAATTTTTAAATCACAAATAACATTACCTCTTGAAACATTATTTCCTTATGATGAAATTTTCAATATAAACTTTCTGTCCTTTTCAAAGTTTGTTACCATCATTTATAGCAAAACTACTGTGCAATTTCATACCCCATTTTGCTATTGTTAGTAAATTCTGATACCCACTCCTGTCATGAGTAGGTACATATTTGTAAACTGCCTACATTCTCCAGCCATTCTACTCTCAACTTCTATGAGATCAACTTCTTTATTTTTCCAGTTATTTCAGGATAAGCTAATTATGAGACCTATACTATGAACTTCCCTCATTAGGTAGACCAGCAACGATATATGAATTTATTTATTTTACATTTATTGGCTTAAAATTGGTTTACATGTGACATTTCTTTCAGATAAGGTGAATCAATTTGTCTTATTATGTTGTCACTAAATACATCCTGTAATCCCAATATACATACACTTTGCTGTTCTCCTTCTCTTTAAGTTACACCCAAATTCCTTAACATTTGAACCTGTAAAATTTTGGTAATAAGACTCGCAACATCTATCCCAAATCTTATAGTCCTGCTTTAGGCTGAAAGGCTTGGTGAATGTGCTTTCCTTTGCAAAGTACATAGCAAGAACTATTGTAGAGTTCTTTTCCTAGGAAGTCATTTCCTAGGAAGCTAGAGGACAACCATTACATTTCTGTCCAGAGAGAAGTAGACATTAATGAGAGAGTTGTGATATAGATGTATTAACCATGTAGCTCGGAATGAACCAGAAGTTATATCCCAGAGATTTGGTGAAAAAACACTTAGCTTTAGTGTGGCAACACAGGGTAATGTAAAGCTTTTCCTCCAATCTGTGGAAACTCTACTCCTCTGATTCTGAGGGCACTCTATATAGTATCTTATCAAAAGTGTGACTGGAATTTTTTGCTCTTAATGATAACCACTACTGGAAATTCTATAGAAACTTCAGCATATCTCATTTGTCATGTTCCTCTTTGTAATGGTTAGCTACATTGAGGATAGCTTTGAAGGCACCAAAATGTGTCAGCATAACACTAAGGAATGAAGACTCATCACTTTCCCTTGGATTAATAGGACCAAGAATGAGCTCAAGTTTTAATCTTCTACTTCTCTTCCAAAGTCTTCCATCTGTCTGTAGTTTTTGGTTTCTGGCTATTCTGTGATCTTTCTGTTGTGTGACTATGACTTGTCCCTACTTCCTGTGTACCTATGACTGCATCATGTCTAACTGTTTCTACTGCTATTGTTAATGCTGTTTCTTAAAAGGTGCTTTGTAATCTATGTATTTACCAGCATAGAAAGCGTCTCATCGGGAAGACATGAGCGATAGTTCACAGAAATATTTCAGAATTTTACAAAGGATTAAATTACTTAATCCAATTGATCCCAAAGTACTCAGTACTTTAAACATATCTTTTCAAGTTCTATCTATATGTGTCTTTTCACATCTGTGTCAGGTATTTGTTGTATAAGGTTGTTTTTCAACCCAATTTCTCTTTCTAACAAATGATTACCATAAAACGCAAACATGCACACTACTCTCTGGATCAGGGTATGGAAGAGTACATAAAGATTAAAGCTACGTATTAGCTTATGTTGTAAAGCTGATTATGGAAATCCAAGGTAAATAAGGCTGATTGTTACGTTGTTCTCTTAAAGGCAGTTTTCAACAAACAGACTAAGTACACAGTAAGATAACAGTCATGTCTTAAGTGATCTTAAGGTATATTATGAATGAGGCTGTGAGATCCACCAAAAGCTCAAGTCTCTTTGAATGTAAGAGATACGTTCATATAATTGTACTACCACACATCTTCATGTGCGTCTCTGACCTGACCTCTGCCTCTATCCTCGTGACACGCCCTTTGTCTCAAGCAATCCACGATACTCTGTGGGTCTTTTTATATATTTTAGCTAGGTGTTAAGAAAACACAACAAACATGTGTGTTGCTTGCTGTTTTAAACGAAAAACCTTTTCATCGTATTATATATTTGTGTGTATCAAGTTGAAATATTCTTTAGAGTCCTTTCATTCATTCATGCTTTATTAGAAGATTCATGTATAATCCAGTTTAAAAGATCTATAAGATCTTCAATGAAGTGTTCAGCAAGGAAAATATTTTATAATTTTTTCATATTTAGAGATAGATCATTTGAAAGTCCCTAAATACGTACTCACTGGGTGAGTCAAGAGGGTCTACATTTGGCTTATTAGTCATGTGTTTACAGATGTCTTTACCCAAGACAGCCCCAGCCTACTTTGTGTGTTGGCATAGTTATTAATAATACTGACTTCATTCTCTGAAATTCCCTAGTTTGCATTGTCAAGTACATCATCACCCTACACAAGATTATGAGATATGATTCAAATGAGTCATAATAACCTTATCATACTTCCTTAATAACATGACATAATTTTAATGTGATTAAATTTGAATAGGTAAAGGTTATAATTAATCAAATTAAGCCACAATTCATTTTACTGAGACTTTATTTCTGCTCAAAAATACCTGAATGGGTCACCATGGCATCTATACTGTTCAAAGTAGAGTTCTTTGTCCTAACTGGTAGCAAGTATTTTATATATGCTGAGTATTAAATTGTTTATTTTAATCATAAAATTACTAGATGGGCACTTTAGGTCCAGAGATGACATATATGGTAACTGAAATTGACCTAACTTTAAAACAGACCCCTCTGATCTCTAGAAGGCTCTAGCTTACCCTGATGCCCAGCTCAGACAGACTGGCTATTGCAGGGTTACACTGAGCCTTCATCCTAGCATCTATTGACATGAGGAAGATTTTTTTCCCTCTCAAAGATTATTTTCATGACACATAATAATGTTTGGAACTCTTAAATTACAGTCAGGAAAAGTAATGCCTTTTAAAATATGGACGTAAAAAGTCAACAGAATTAAGCTCCATATCCATTTTTTTTGCTTACTATTAATTTTTATTCTTGAAATATCTTTGAAATAGTTATTTAACCGTCCTAATCCTCAGTTTTATAGGAAATAATTAATGTCAATAACAAGAGAAAATAAATGTAAATAGCATAATCCTTTCATGTAGTCTAGATGTTACTTTTAAGGGAAAATTACAAAAAGAAAAAAAAATTTACTTTTCTTGAAAAGTAACACTGGATTTTTATAATAGTTTTATATTAATAACAAAACTGAATAGAAGGTATGACGTTTCCTGTCTACTGCCCCATGCATGAAACATCTCATCAATGTCCTCAAGCAAGACAGGAAACCTGATTTTGATGAATCACACTTACACATTAATGTTGATGCTCTACATTCACTGGGATTGACAGGTGTATAATAATACATATTCACTTGTACAGTGTCATTGTGAAAGAGCCACTGTTTCAGCCTAGTCACCTTTCCTTAACCTTTAAAATCTTTTATTTTTCCACAGTTTGCCTTTCCTAGAACACCATAAAATTGAAGCCATATAGTATGCAGACTTTTCACACTGGATTTAATATGTATTTTTTCCTTAATGTCTTTTTGTAGAATTAAGTAATATTCCAATTTCAAATTGTACCAGATTTTATTGATCTAATGAAGAACAGATCAGATGACACAGGTTTTAGAAATATTTCTTAAAATGCTATCTAGCTCCATCTTATGAAAAGCCATATGTGCTGATATTGCTTGGACATAAGTTGGTTAGAAGCTTACTTGTAGTTTGGATATACTAAACAGAGTATAAGGAAAATGTTCTCTTCAAGTAGTGGGACAATGTCATTTTTTTTAGGTTTGTTATGAGGCCAGTTAGATATACAAAGGACACCACTCTCGGAAAGCTATAGAAGCGATAAAAGATTGGTTAGCTGGGCTCTTTATAGTTACATAGAATGTGTTAGATGTTGGCTGTCTGGAGCTGCAGGGTAACACCATTTGACTTCTGCTATCTGTCTCCAGTTGGGCTAACAGAGTGTGCTGAGATGGTGGCAATAGTATTCAGTATCATTCTCTCAGAAGCATGGGGATTGACTCCTTTCCCTGTCCTATTTTCCTTGTGCCAGGTAATTAAGGCTAACATTAATATGTGTGCTCTTTATTCTCTCTACAAAGCCTCTCATCCATTTCTTCCTTCCCTCTGCCATCAAAGAAAAAAAAAGCCATCTTCCTTCACTTGTAAACAATGCAGTATGGTCTTGCTTTATGACTGGAGACCTGAAAAGCAATCAGTGTTTACCATATCAAGACTATTTAAACGTGCATTTAAAACATTTTTTCTATGTTGATCCCAATATTACCCTACTACAATTCCAGCCTTCAAGCTGAGGTAGGAGGATCCCAAATTCCTTGCCAAGCCCATTCCTCACAGACAGAGTCTACCTCCCAAAACAAAAGAATATAAAGCAAAAATCAAGGTTTTGCCTGCAAAGAATCCAAGGCAACAATTACAATCCCAACAAGATAAATAGAATTTGTTCCTATCTGCTTTATTTTCATGCCCTTAACGCTTACATGAGTAAAGTGTGTTTAAATGCACGCAATTGAAGGCTCTAATGATTCCACTTCTTTCAGAATTCATTTTGTAAAGAAGTAGGGAAGTTCAGACTCTGCTGTGGTAGTGGCCACAGAAGGGAGTTTGATTGACTGCACATGTGTGAAAGACATGCATACATTGCCCAGGACACTAATAAGCACAAGCCTTCTGAGACTCACTTCTGAAAAGAGTGGTTGACTCAAGCCCCACCTATACAGAGCTCAGTTCCTAAAAATAGGTCCTATGTTGCATCCTTTGGACACAGGGCTAAAATAAATACAGCAGCCTCATCTACTTGCTTCATAGACTCTTCAGTGGAGCTGGTCTCCACTCTGCTGGTTGTTTTCAGGGGACTGGGAAATTTGCTGTATGTGAAACAGGGAGGAGCCCACTAAGTGAAGAGTTGCAGACCTGTAGAGCATTTCACGGAGTTAGGGTGGACTCTGGTACCAAGGTATGTGTAATATAGACGCATGTGTGTGCCAAGGTTATAAAATACTCTGCTATCACTGAAAATCAGTGAAGACTAAAATTCAGTCATCATCAGTATAAAGGGACATGATCAGTTTGGATTCGCCCTTATTATTGTGCTCAACATTGCTGGATATGAAATTTAGGACCTCGTATATTAATTTCTTTATAATAAATTATCTTCATGTTTAATATTAAAGAATAATGAGCTTAATAATCAGTCGTGGGTTAAAGTTATTCTATAATTTACAGCCAGAAGGAAAGCTGAAAAAAAAATGTTTTGTTTTTTAGGAGCACAACTTTTTTTAAATTAATAAATATGAATTACACTTCATGGAATTTGATGAGGAACAAGGAAGAGTCTAAAATATTTTCAACTGTTTCAGCATGCTCAGAGAAATGTAGGAAAATTCTTCCTTCCCCGCCGAAGTTTGATTCTGTAGTTTTTACTAGCTGTGGGCTTATGTCCGCTGGGAGTCTTCCTAGAGGGAGGATTAAAGAATCAGGTTCTTACATGTTTTTCAGAATTAAGGAAAGCACCACCAGTTGGATCTGCCAGTCCTAATTATGGTAACTCCAAACTCAAATAGAGGAGACTGAGATTGTGCTTTGAAGGTATCATGCCCTATATACACTTTCAAACGGATTTTTTTCTGTCTTCAATTGCCTGTGAACACCTTAATTTGGTCCTGTTGTGCTGTGTTTAGATGTTAAGAGACTGAAGCGATTTGGAAATGACATTATAAGAGAATCTCCTAAGACACGGTGAGAAAGCAAGGACACTTTAAGATTGCATAATGCAGGGTTTAAATTTAGCTAGCTGGTGCTGAACTGAGAAGATATTTTATTTTTACCAGAGCTCTGTTTGGTCACTGACAAGCTGCAGGTTGTTCGAAGCATTTTAAATTTTTGTGCTAAGGTGCCAATGAACAAGTTAAATATTTACCCCAACTGTATTCAGAGCTTTGGATTATTTTTTTAATGAAAGAACACCTGTTGAGAGTTTTAGATGATATTATAAGGAACTGGAAAATGTTGGGCCAGGAATTAGAAATTCTGAATTATGTGTTTAAATATCTCTCTGGTTTTTTGCTTGATATTTGAGTATTTTCCCTTCTTGGTATCAACACATCAGCTAAGAGCTAGATCCGTTTTTTAAATATCACTCACTGTTTCAGATGCCTGCAGTGTGACCAAGTGCCAGCTGCTTGGGGGAAACGGAGTCTGGAGTTTAGATGGAATGATGTTTCTTTCATCCAGCATTGGGCGTCTTTTAGGTGCAGCTTCCCTCATGCTCCTGAAAAATGAAAGTCAACATTCTTTAATGATCACGGGAGGCTTTGCTTCAGAATATGTTCCTGCAAAACTGTCAGTACAGGCCTGCTGTGTCCTGTGATTACAGAGAACGGGGATGCTGCCTTTCTGTGGGTCTGCTTTTGGGGAGAAAGCCCACCAAGTTCATAAATAATTTACTGTTGTTTATTTAAGTACTGCCCCTGCTATTTAATCCATTCCAGAGTTCCAACTCTCTGAATTTGCTACAACTGAAAAACTTTCATGTAACAGCCTTGCCTTTCTTTCATGGAAACTGTTAAGCTTAATGAAATAATTTCAATTCTGGGGGTGATATTCTCTCCCCACCTCCCCCGCCCATACACATACACACACACACATACATATATATATAGATAGATACACACACACACATACACACACACACATATATATAGATAGATAGATACACACACACATACACACACACACACATATATATATATAGATAGATAGATACACACACACACACACACATATATATAGATAGATACACACACACACACACACACACACACACACACACACACAGGCTCATCAGTTTATGTATTAGAAGAGACTATTGGTAAGATCTGTTTGATAGCACAGAGTCATGTAATTTACAAGGCAGGGTTGACAATAAGTGCATAGCGGTATAGTTCTAAGATTTTTGATTAACAAACTGTGTGAGACAGGGCTTAATTGTAATTACCATGTCCTTTTTTTATTTGCATCCTATACACACACAGCCTCAAGACAAAACCCAGGAAACCTACTCCCTTGAGCTCAGCTTAATCTCAGTGTTATTTCCCTTTGTAGGAGTCTTTGCGGCACACAGGCAGCCCCGCCCTGCACAGCCCCATCATGCGGGGGACATTTGGAAGCACATCTTGCTAAATCCTTTGTTTTTCTGTTTTTCTTTTTTAAAGAGAAGCAGCCTTTTGTTGCTTTTCAGGTTGTGTTTCAGGTTTCTCCTAAAATTAAAACAAATTATCTAAAAGGGAGCATGATTCACATATGCTGTAAGCATTCAAAAAATGACAGTTACCTTACACTCCAGTTTTACCCAGTATTATTGTTTCTTCTTTGTAAGATGTGACCCACTCTCCCACGCTATTCATTTATCTTTATGAATCTGTCCTTTCTTTCACTGCTTTTTTGGGCGAGCTGTCAAGTCTATCATTTCCTTTCGTGTTTTTCTAATTGTACGTAGGCTATTTCTGCATTGCCTGGATGTGTCCGATTGTTGAAAAGTGAATAATTGCCCAAATGATTCAGGCATACAGATAGGTTAAAATAAATACAGGACATGAGTTTGGCGACCTTCTACTCTTTTGCAAAAATCCAATGGCATCTTCCCACCAAATTGGAATAAATTGGCATAGATGTTCGAATGTGTTGATTACTAGATTTAAAATAACCATGTCACTTGTTTAATGTGTTTGAAGGCATGGTTTAATATTATAATTTCCAAATATATGCTTAATATTTTTCAGAAGTTCAATAAGGATAGATTGAATATAAAATAATTTCCAAATAGCAATGGTTATTTTTTTTTTAGATTTTCAAGGGCTTAGTTTTATTGAAATGAGATGCAAGTAGACCCCATATAATAAAGTACCTTTGATTTGGATAAGCAGCAATACATTTAAAGAACCTAATGCGTTATAGCTTTATCAGCATCACTGTTTGCTTTTTCTTGTTTTGAGTCAACACTGACATAATAATTCAGATTTACGTTAACAAGCTAGTAAGCCATTTACATAGATAACTAGAAGTACATGAACAACCAACTACAATAATTAAATGTGCCAGGGAAATAGTAAAAAAATATTTTGTTATATAATATTAAAGCCCCCCCCTTCACCTCCCACCAACGATTTGTCTGTTTGGTATTTTAGAATTTTTGAATGTCCATTCAGTGGTTCTAGTCAAGTGGGTATATTTCCAGAAAAGAAGAGATTGTAGTGAGTTCTTTCATATTACTAAAGTTCTCAATTGCCGTGCAAGTTTTCCTTAGCCCCACTGCCTCTGCTTCTGTTTCATACGAAAGCATTCCCCTGCATACTACTGAGGGCAGAGGGCAGAGGGAAGAGGGCTGAAGGTAGCTGTTTCTCTGCTAAGCAAAGTCCACCAGTAGTCTCCATTGGAACACGGAAGACAGCAACAACAGACGATAAAGGGACACCAGCAGCAAGACTCAGTGTGTAGAATCTGTAGACACTGTAGAGCTTTCTTTACTCTGCACCTTCCCAAGGTGCTCAGAAAGGAGGCAGGACCCCACGAGAGTCACGACTTCTTTAATAGTAACACCCACTGTGCTCCACAGGAACGCAAAACATTTATTTTTAGGAACGGAATTAGGTGAGAGCATGTACACTTTCAACCACTGACTCATTTTGAAGTGAAAATTATTTCAATATTCATTGTCTCACCGTGGTGCAGAGCTGGACAGCAGATACACTTCGGCTGTAAAATTTCAGAGGAGTGCATGAGTCCATAACTAAGACACTCTTTTTATTTTATTTTTCCACTGAGCATGGTTTTTATTCTACATAGACATGCTGATCATCTGATCAGTTTTCTAACATGCTCAAAGAAAAAAAATATGTAGATATTCCTCAAGTCCTTTTTTATGCATTTTAGTTCAAGTATAATTACACCACTTTCCTCCTTCCATCTAGCTCCTCCCAAGTCCCCTTCCTTTGACTGCTTTCATATCTCCTCACTTTCAAATCCTCATTTTCAAATTGATAGCCTCGTCTACAAACATGTGTGTATACGTATGTTTTATGGATATATATGTACATATATACAAGTAAAACCAGCTGAGTCCATTTTCAATTGTATATATATGGTTTCAGAGTTGTCTTCTTTATATTGGACAACCAGTTAGGGTGTTTATTCCTGGAGAAGGCTAATTCTCCCTCTTTCAGCAATCATCATTTCTCCTGCCAGAGTGCCTGGCCCACCCCTGATGTAGGGATTGGTGTCTGACCTCGTTTCATCCTGCTATGCCATGCCCCAGTTGTGCTGTAACCCTGGAGGGATGGTTCGTTTCTGTGATGAAGGGGGGACATTAGTGGGTGGTGATGGGGATAGATCTGGGAGAGATAGGAGGGGATGAGGGTGGAGGGAGGGGAAGAGGGAGGCCATGATATATAAATTGCATGAGAGGAAAAAAATGTAAAAGAAAGAAGAACATGGGGTCGCTCACAGGGACAAGGAACTATAAGCAAATGATGATTGCTAAGACACATTCTTTATTTCTCAAGAACTTCAATCCATCCCTGGGAATTTTCAACTCAAAACTACGATTTCTAGTTCCCAGAGCCCAGCTTTCTAAACATAAGCAGTAACTGTCTCTTCAAAGTCCGTCTTCACGCCTTTCGCCTTCGCCACCTCCATCCACGTGCTCGCAGCTTCTTGGCCTGTGCTGTTATTTCCACTTCTCTCAGTTAACTTAGTTACCCTCGTGCGCACACACAGAATACGCATGTTGTATTGTGTGAACCTTCCTTCTGTAAGGCGTGGCAGTGCAGTTGAGTCAATATTTTTCTCTTTTTTTCATTTCTGTTTTCATTTCTTAATCATAAATCATTTGGCTGTTCAAAGAGTTTTGGATGGTTCTTAGGCGGCCACGGGTATCTCTGGTGTTACGATGATGTGTCGTGTTATTTTTGCATAATAATAAGGAGGGAGCTTGACACACATTTGTACGAGTCTCGTATTGATAAGGCTAAAATTAAATATTAATAATAGCAAGATAATTTCTACAGTATTATTCTTCTAAGGATATATACACATGGGAAAGGCATTCCAGGGTTGGCATATAAAATGTCATTTATGAATATAAGCTTTTCATCTTTATCAATTGAAATTAGAAAATAATTTTATGCGATGTGCTATCCCCCTTCCAACGTCTCAGCATTCCTCTTTAAAATTTAAAAATGCATATTAAGAAAGACCTCTCAAATATGCTACTTGATTCTAGACCGAAGTCACACAAACTGTGTCTCCTAGAGCCATGTGAAGTCCACGTGACACTAGTCAGAATATCAAAAATGCTCACAGGTGCATCCTGAGGGATCAAAAATGAACTTTAGCCAATTCCTTGGGTTTCAGTTATGGTTCTTACAATTACCAACTTGTAGATACTGAGCAAATGTGCAAGTGTACTCATTCTCTAACTTGAAAATAAGATGCTGACAAGGTTTTTCTCATAGGATTGTTCTGAGGATGGATATACCTGTATTAGTAAAGTGACCGTATTTATGCCTGGCATGTAGTAAGTGATACATAAGATTTAGACTTTCATATCACGATTAGTATTTGAAAGTAGCATTATTGTAACATAGCAATAATTGTCAGTATGATTGAGAACAAAGTGAGAATATCAAAGTTGTATATTTCTCTGTATGCCTAATCTTCAAAATAGCGATGCTCCACAAACCTGTTTAAGAAAGAAAATTGTCTACCTGATTGAATAGGTTGTTCTGTTGTTAAAGCCATCCTTGCTTTTCACAAAAGTACTCTTCAGTTCAAATTAAATTTCTGTGCTCTCAGGAGTTGCAGAAACTTATTAAGTGCCCTCTTTCCATTATAATTATCCCAGCACTTTAAATGAATAACCTTTCTGTTATTCTTAGTGTCAGCATCACACTATTTCAAGAAACTAAATCAACCTTATCCCTAATGGCTCCAATCTCTTATTTGATAGAACTACTGTCTTACTTAGTGTTCTATTGCTGTGAAGAGACACCATGACCATGGCAACTCTTACTTTAAAAAGAAAAAAAAAACATTTAATTGGGGCTTGCTTATAGTTTCAGAAGCTTGGTCCATGATCAGGGTAGGTTGAATAATGGATTCAGGCAGACATGTTGCTGGAGAAATAGCTGAGAGTTCTACATCCAGATCAACAAGTAACAGGAAGATAAAGATTTTGGCTTACCTTGGGCTTTTGAAAATCTAAAATCCTACATCCAATGACACACTTTTTCTAACAAGGCCACACATCCTAATCCTTCCAAATAGTGTCACTCCCTGGTGACCAAATATTCAAATCTATGAGCGTATGGGGACCATTCTCATTCAAAACACTACAACCACCCATAGCCACGTTGGACCTAGTCAATATTATTTTGACCTAGTTGTTGCAATCAAAACTTATTCTCAGACCATAGTTTGAATCTTATTAAGTCTTCTACTCTTCAATCAATGGAAACTGATAGTGACCTTCAGCACACTCTATACATACTCGGGGTTCCGCAAACTCTACCTAATGTGTGTCTGTGTGTCTCTAGATCTGTTCCCATCAGCTGCCAGAGGAAGCCTCTCTGATGACAACTGAGCTAGGCACCAAACTATGAGTATGGCAGAACATCATTAAGAATTATTTTATTAATTTTTTAAAATTATTATTATTGGCCAGTCATGTTTGGTTCTACCCTAGGTTTCTGGACTATCTCGCCCCCAGTGCTTGGCCATCCAGGCAGAGTTGAGCATGGGCTCTCTCTCTCATGGTATGTGCCTTCAGTTTGATCAGTTATTTGTTGGCTATTCCCACAAGTTCTGCACCTCCATTGCCCCAGTAGTCCTGCAGATAGGAGAGATTGTAGGCCAATGGTTCTGTGTCTGGTTTGACGTCCCAGTCATCTAGCTAGAAGCCTTGCCTGGTTACAGAAGATGGCTAGTTCAGGCTCCCTATTCCCCCAAATCTTCACTCAGGTTAGCCTTGTAGATTCCACGGAGTTTGCACTGCACTTGGTTTCCAGATCACCCCACTAGTGCCACCAAATTCCAGTCATTTCTACCAGAATTCTCTCCCTTCATCCCCCCACTTACTCCCTACTGTTTCCTTTCCCACTGTCCTCAATCCCCATGAAAAATCTATTCTATCTCCCCTTCCCTGGGGAGATCCATGCAGCCCACCCAGAGCCCTGCCTGTTACTTAGTCTTTCTGGGACTGTGGATTGTCACAGTTGTTCTTTATTTAATGGCTAATATCCACTTATAATTGAGTACATTCCACGTTTGTCTTTCTGGGTCTGGATTACCTTATTCACGATGATTTTTTCCTAGTTCCATCCATTTGCCTGCCAATTTCATGATGTCATGCTTTTTAAGTAGCAGAGTAATACTCCATTGTGTAAGTGTACCACAATTTCTTTATCCATTCTTCAATTGAGGGACATCTAAGTTGTTTCCAGTTTCTAGCTATTATGAACAAAGCCACTTTGAACATAGCTTGCAAGTGTTATTGTGGTAGGATGGAGAGTTCCTTGGGTATGTGCACAAGAGTGGCATAGCTGGGTTTTGTAGTTGATCCATTCCCAATTTTCTGAGGAACCACCATATTAATTTCCATAGTGACCATACAAGTTTGTACATCCACCAGCAATGAAGGAGTGGTCCCCTTGCACCACATCCTTTCTAGCATGTGCTGTCTCGTATTATTGGTCTTAGCCACAATAACAGGTGTAAAATGGAATCTCAAAATAGTCTTGATTTGCATTTCCCTGATGGCTAAGGATGTTGAACATTGCTTTATGTGTTTTTCAGTTATTTGAGAGTCTTCTATTCCTCTATTGTGAATTCTCTGTTTAGATCTGTACCCCATGGTAGCTACATTGTTTAGAACATGTGAAATTTTAAAAGAATAAAAAGGGTTAAAATTAAAGAAACAACTAGAAACAAACAAAAGTAGGACACGATATGATAGACACTGGGAATACATCCTAATGGCATATGGTTCCTAATGAAGGGCAAGATCAACTCAGAAGTCTGAGATGTTCCCTACTTCTCATTTTGAATTAGTTGTAAATGCTTAAAGGAGCCATGCTAGAACTAGTGCCCAGCCAGCCTGGGCCTGCCATCAGCTTCTACAGCTGATGTCCCACTCACCTGTCTCACAGGCTGTAGCAGTTTTGGACTGTCTTACCTCACTGAAGCCAAATTTAACTACATCCCATGTACATTACCCATGTATGTTCCCATCTCCAAGCTCCTTCTTGTATGTGTTTATGTGTTTAGGCCTTTGACATTAAATAAAACCTCACAGGTGTATACACATGGTAATTACTCAACAATACGTTTACTCACATTTTGTTGAACCTTTAGTACGTTTTTCATTTTTTTTTCTGACAAATCCACAACTGGAAAACTTGAGACTAGAAATAAGTTTGTGAGGAATGAGAAAGAAAGTCATGATGGATTTTTTTAAAGTTTTGGTAACACGGAATAAAGGTATTAGTTCATTTCTATTGTTGGGATAAAGCTTCATGACCAAGGTAACTTATAGAATAAAGCTTATTTGGAAGATAGGCAGCAGGTGTTCAGGACAACAGTTGAGAGCTTGCACCTTAAACACAAGCAAAAAGCAGAGAGCTAACTCAAAATGATGTGAGTCTTTTGGAAGCTCAAAGCTGCCCCGAATGACATGCCTCTTCCAGCAAGGCCACACATCCTGATCCTCCCCAAACAGTTGCTTGGGGCCAAGTTTTTCAATTCTAAAAGACTCTTGGGAAATATCCTATTTCAGTCACCGAAAGGTGTAATTACTATGGTGTATAGTTGGGAGTAAAATGGGTAAAATAAACTTAATGAAAAAGATATCTGGGAAAGAATAGAGTTCCAGAGATTACCCACAGCTGAGTCCCATGAGGATGTGTGTGTGTGTGTGTGTGTGTGTGTGTGTGTGTGTGTGTGTGTGTAGATGTCTGTGTGTATGTGTGTATGTGTGCTTGTGTGTGTTTAGATACTGGTCTGAGTATTTTATATGTCTAAGCCTCCCAGAAACTACATTTTCAAGCCTGAGATTTTATAAAACTTGGTGTAGTATCTGAAGAGCATTGATGTTTTTGTTGTTTTGAGTTTTTTATAATTCTCCTTCCATGTTCCTTTCTCTTAGGCAGCCAAGTGTCAAGCTTATTGAGATTTCTCATATAATTCTCAGACCCTGTAGCGCTAGTGAGTGACACTGAGA
>JAMJFZ010000913.1:35000-86121 GCA_026225945.1 Cricetomys ansorgei
GGCTTCCTTTTTCTCAAGAATCAATTACTAAACTTGAGGAATAGAAATAAGATTAAAGCCTTCTAAGAAGACACAGGAACATACAAGAAGGAGTAATGGGAGAGATGATACTCAGAAAATTTCAAGAGGATAAGAAAAAATCAGCAGTCTGAGTAATGGTTCAGAAACAAAATGGGAAAGTATTACATCTAAAGTCCAAAGACAGAAACTCAGTAAAGGGTGTAAAATATAGAATGACATGAATTCTAAGATTTTTTTCTAGAACAGTGACCATAGGAAGAACAAAATAGAAATTAATTTAAATAGAAGAAATCCATCCATAGAAAGAATGCTCATGGCCAAACGAATCTAAATACAGCAACATATTTTTATTTAGGATACATTGTCTTCACACTGTAACATTTTGAAGCACATGATTACTTAATAGGTAACAACACAAACAATGTAATGAATTATGTATAAAGGATGGAATTGTCTTCTATTTCTCTTTAATAGATAGCTATGGGGCAATAAGAACTTAAAGGGGAGTCTGTTTTTTGCCATCTAATCTAATCCAGGACAAGGTGTACTAAGTTCCCTGATCTTGGACTTTGGAAATTAGTGCACATGAACAATCTTTCCAAGCTATTAGAGAGAATCTTTTATAGTTCTTAAAATATATGTAGCAGAAGAGAACATGAAGAGTCATTTGGAGGATAACATGGCCCATCTTTGAGTTGTTATTCCTAGAATGTCGCTGTAAACCTTCTATTTTCATGTAATTCTTACGGTGCTTGCTTTTGCAAACTTAGTTATTGTCTAGTGCCAAACACCAATAAAATAAACTCTTGAATATCATATACATTTACTAAGTAATTTGTCTCTTTTATATTCTTTTCTTCAGCAGTGTAGTCATGTGTAGGGTTATTCTTTACTATGGCCCTAACTCTAAATTATCCAATATTTCATGTCTTGTGTCCTCTTTGATCCTTGTTAGGCATTATGATAAGAAACAATGATATGTTCCTTAAAGGAACGGAAACACCAAATTTAGATAAATCGGAACCACATTCTATCTTTGCTATATACTAATTTTGCTACTTATTGACTTTTCTTGTTCCCCACTCTAGATATACATACCAATATACCTTCTATGAACCTATGAACCCTTAACCTTCTAAGGTATATGATAATACTTGGGTGGCTGGAAGACAAAAGAAGCATTTAAATTACTTTATGAAAGGCATTTTGCATAACTCATTTTACACATGTAGCGTCCACAGGAAACGCTATAGGTTCCATTATATAGATAAGAAACAAGAGGTTTAAAAATGAACAATTGACTTAAAGTCAAACATTAATTCCCAGTGGAAGACTGGAAATCACAAATTATGGGTCCGAAGCAGATCTTTAGTCTCCAAGTATTCTGCTTTTTCAAAGTAGGAGATCCAACAAACACTGGTAAAGACAGATTTATAAAACTTTTCTAGAGTGAATTACATGCTGATGCAAGTTGAGAAACATAAGAAGGAATAGGGCCTAACACAGACTCCATAAGTAGTCAAATATATATTTTAGAGAGACAGAATCCCACCATATATCCAGGTTTCTGAATCAGGATCTTTCTGACTCAGCCTCCCAAATACTGAGATTTCTTGTGTCCCGTGACTCAGAAGTGTAATTTCTAAATCTTAATATCCATTTATCTGAGTTAAGTGGGGAATATTGGAAGAGAAACTGAGTTGCCAATAGACTAGATGTGATATTTTAATTTCTGCATCATATTGGGCTGTATTCATTTTAGTCAATTTTATATGCAAATCAGTGTGCTTTGGAGTATTGGCAAAGATGTGCAGTGTCAAATCAGTGTGCTTTGGGGTGTTGGCAAAGATGTGCAGTGTACGCCACCAAATTCCTCAAGATAACCCATATAATGATAGCACTGCATGTGTCTGAATGTCTTCAGATAAGCTGGCTTTCTCAGCAGACCTGGCCATCTGGGAATTTTTGTTTAATTCAGAAGCCAGGAATAAAATGGCACAGTTTGTTTTATTTCTAGTTGTAGAAATAAGGTCAAATGAACACTTCTTATGATACCACATTTCTTGAGGATTTCTCTAGTATTTTTCTTTCTTTCTTTCCAAGAAAAGCATGACTAAATATAATGATGATTAATTTGTTCCCATTGGACTGATTAGCGAATTATTGACTGCCATGAAAAGACAGTGTATCAAATCCCACCAGTGGTGAGGCAGGGCAGATTTAAAACACAGGGGAAAGAAAAGCATCGTTCCACCCTCCATCCAAGGAACAGAATAAACCAATAGAAAATGAAGTCATGACCCTTAACTCTTCATTTTCTTCATCAGCAGGAAAATCCATTCCTTTTCCTGCTCTCGTGGTTCTAGTCTTTCATCAGTGTGATGACCACTGTAATGACCGAAGTAAAGTACCTGAGCAATCTACTGTGATTTCCACTTCCAAATGCAAGTGTATAAGAATGAAAAAGGAACCACTGAGAGCCATGAAAACTCAGTGCACTCTTTCCCCTTTAATCTTCCTTAGATAAGACTGGAATAAATACCTAGAAGGGATAGATGTGCAGATATTCGGGGAGCAGGAAGGATTCATATCCTTAATTAAAATTTTACTTGGAAATGTAAACATAATATGTAATGAAAGTGTATTTAAATAAGAGAGGGTGAAGAAGGAAGTTACTACATATGCAAAAATTCATGTAGGTTCAGCCACTTTGCATTTGAGTGCACTTTGCATTTGATTCTATCATTTTGTATGCACATGTGTACATATGTGTCCAGTGTATGTATGGATGATTGCATGCTTTTGTGTTTGTTTGTGTGCACACACACACACATATATATATATATATATATATTCTACACATGGTCTACATGCATGTGTATGCCAGAGGTCAACATCAGGTCACTTATTGTTGTTTGTTTTATTTTTAGAAATATCTATCCAGGAACCCAGAGTTCACTGATTTTAGTTATCCAGCCACTTAGTTCTAGGGATCTACCTGTCTAACTCTTCAATGTTAGGAGTACAGATGTGCATACCCAGGTTTTTAAAAATATTTTAACTTATTCTTGAGAGTTTCACATGTGTATGGTATGTTTTGATCAAATTCACCCCCCGACTCCCTTATCTCAAACTTATACCAGAACAGCCCTACCATTTCTTCCTTCCAACTATGTGTTCTATTTGGTAAACCCACTGAGTTCATTAGCACTGCCAGTATATACATTCTTATATATAGGACCATCTGCTGTAACAAGGGCAACCGACCAGGGGCAACTGGAGGAAACTAGCTCTCCTCTCAGTGTGTATCAACAACTTATACCTCCTCAGCTATGGATGGGGCTTCATTAGGCACTCTTTCAATCACTTAGAATTTTGACTGGTTGGGCCTTGTACAGATCTTGTGCACACAACCACAGTCCCAATGAGTTCATGTGTGCAACAGCCTTACCAATTCAGGAAATCACTATTTTAAGCAGCCATCTAAATCCTTTGGCTCTTACAATATTTTATGTGTGTTTGGGTGATCTAAACTTGGGTCTTCACCTTTACACAACAGGCTTTTTACCACTGAAATGTTTACCCAGCACTTGATTTTATCCTTTGTTCATTACTTTATCAGTAAAATAGGAATAAAATTCTTACCAAATATGAGACTCAATGTATAATGCAAAGAAAATGATGATTTCATAATAGGCACTTATTAACTGATAGCTTATTATCATGTGAGAGGTGATTATGTAGAAAAAAAATGGCCAACAGGAAGCATATGCTGAGAAATATAAACCACCTACAAGCATTTAATAGTTCAACTTATTTGACCATTTCATTGAAACTTAAATCATTTTATTCAATTATTGATTTTTTTTTAAAACAGGGCAATTCTCTAAGCTAAGCAATTAATTAAAAATGTTTAATAGCAGTATGATTAAATTCTCAAATATGCCCAAACTGGCAATATTTTCATTTTAATAATTGTCAAATATCCTCTTAAAGTCTGTTCATTTGTAATTGCTCTACCACCAGAAGTCACACCATGGTGCGATAGAATCTTGAAACGGCATGTGGAAAATCTATAGAGCACATTATTATTGCTGCTAGGCAGAGCAATCTGTGACTTAGATTAAACTTTGAATGGACATTTGACCTAAGCTGTGTGTGTGTGTGTGTGTGTGTGTGTGTGTGTGTGTGTTCTTACATGGACAGCTATCTGTATGTGTAAAATGAATGATTATATTGGCTTCTGTCATAGTTATGGTTCATATTTTTAGGATAATCACCTTGACCAAAAACAGCTTGGTGAGGAAAGGGTTTATTTCATCTTAGATGATAGTCCATCATCAAGGGAAATCAGGGCAGGGACCTGGAAGCAGGTGTTGATGCAGAGGCTATGGAAGAACCCTGCTTACTAGATTGTTCCTTAAGGCTTTTTCAGCCTGCTTTCTTATATGTCACAGGACCACCTATCCAGGGGTGGCACTACCCACAGTAGGCTGGGGCCTCGATGACAATTACTGCTCAAGGAAATAATCCAAAGGTTTACCCACAGGCTAAGCTCATGGGGGCATTTACTCAACTGAGGTTCCCTCTTCCTAAGAAAAGTTCTAGGCCATGTCACGTTGATATAAAACAAGTCAGCACGATTTCCTATTGCTTTTGTCACAAATGACAACAAAGATCAGGAAAATTTTGTTGTATTACAGTGGTGAGTGTCCTGTGTCTCAAAGGAGATTCACTGTGCAGAAATTAAGGGGCCTCCTAGGCTACCCTCCTCCAAGAAGCTGCCTAGGAGAACCTGTCTTTTGACTTTTCTGGCTTCCAAAAGCTGCCTGTATTACTTTTACCTTCAAAGCCAGCAATGCAGAATCACCCTGTCTGCCTCCTTCCATCCTTTCATCCTTCTCTCCTCTGTTGCTGTACTCATCTCTCGTTCTCTCTTCCACTCTTACTCAGCTATTCTCCTGTATCTCTCTCTCACATACGAGCTCTTTGGGGTTACAATTTACCCATATGGAGACTCCAGGCAAATATTCCTGTATCTAGATCCTCAGCCCATAGCATCTGCAAAAGTCTTTTGTTTTCATGTAAGTTAATATAACATAGGTTCTAGTGACTGGGATATAAACATCTTTAGGCCAACTAATATTTTGTCCAACTTAGACTGAATCTTCTCTTCTTTCTCTACTGGGTAACTTCATTTATAGGATGTCTTCCGGTATCCGGTAAAAATATATATATATATATATATATATATATATATATATATATATATATACTAGTTAGAAAAGAGCTGATAAAGAGACAACAGCGAGGCTTCTGAATTGCAGGGAAGAGACACATCTTTCTGAATGAATAAAGTCCAGTACGATTGAATCAGGGATGGAAATAGGGAAAAGGTTACAGGTATATATGTAACAGCGTGGTATAGTGGGGAGGAGTAAGATAACAGGACAGTGAGTTGAAGGGACAGTCTGTTTCCATGCTAGAAGGATGCGTCTAGGTAGTTTTTGTGCTGCTGTGGCAGCCACAGGCACTCATTTTATTCCTTTGCTCTCCCTCACTGTGGTTAAGGACTGTGATTCAGGCAAGACCCAGATGGATACTTGCTCTTTCATCTTATTATCTGCTTCTGGTTTTCATAATATTCAAATAAGGATAAGAATCTAAAAAATCTCAAATTGATTACATATTTGGCTTGACAGGAGTACTTGAAATGCTTACAGAGACGGATTTTCTTATTAGCTGAGAGATATGCAAATATTAAAATCATAGAAAAATGTATTCCTGCTGATGGATCTGAGCCTACGCTATGTCTAATAGTATCATATTCTGCACACAAATCCGAACTTGGTTATAGGTCATATATTAGATTTGATAGAATTTAGCTCAGCACTTTCCCAGTTTAATTCTAAATCAATTTCCCAAGCACTAAACAGTTGGCTTCTTTATAACACATCCAGAATAAAATAGCAAGTTTTAGTGGTCCCAGAACTTACTATGTAAACCAGGCCTCAAACTCACAGAAATCCACTTATATCTATCTGCCTTCTGAGTGATGGGATCAAAAGTGTATGCCACCACACTCAGATGGGACTTGACTCTCAAGTGTGGTATTGAAGGCTTCCTTGGCCTTGCAGACATCCATGGGATCCACCATAACTTCTTGCTTGCTTCTTAGAACTGTATCAAGACTTTCAGTGCTGTTGTCAGAGAAATTGAGAGAAAAACAGCTCAGTTCACGTTTTCCTTCTAAACAGTTTAACTTGCTGTTGAACCTGAGAGTCTCTTTTGAGTCATAATTACAACTGCGTTAGCCATCTGGGAGTCGGTTAAATGTTTTATTGTATCTGTAATATGAACCAGTTCACAACAGAAGGATGTCGTGTTAGTCTTCTCTAGAGGACCAGAACTGATAGAATGAAGCTTTGTATATTAAAAGGGATTTTTATGAGATTGACTTACAGGCTGTGGTCTAGTTAGTCCAACAGTATCTGTCTCTAGAGTGAAAGACCAAGAATTTGGTAGTTACTCAGTCTGTGAGAATAAATATCTCAGCTTGTCTTCAGTCTGCCTCAGAAAGCCAAATCAGTAGGATCTAATACCAGTGAAGGATACCTCAGCACCAAGACAAATGAACTTGTCAGGAAGACTGAGGGCAAGCAAGCAAAGAGCAAAATCTTCCTTCTTCTGTGTCCTTTTATTTGGGATACCACAAGAAATGACCCAGATTTTGAATGGGTCTCCCTACCTCACACGACCCAGTCAAGAAAAATCCCTCCACATGTGCCTACTACTTGGGTTTCAGTTGATTTCAGGTGTGGTCAAATTGACAACTAATATTAGCCATCAAAGACATTTATTTGACCTGTTCCTCCAGTGCTCACTAGAGAAGCTAATAGTCTAGCTGTTTCTGGACTCCTGTGCTTCTGACAGATAAATGAGAATTGTGACTAAGCCAGGGAACTAGACAGAGGTGCCCAGCAACTTCTGAAGCTGTGCTGCTCATCAGCCATGTGACAAGGAGAAATTTTAAAACCTTCTGTATCTGTTTTCTTGCCTGAAAAAAAAATGCAAAAATAATCCTACCCTCACAGCATGATTGAGAATATTAAATAAAATTGTCTGACTTTACACAGATTTGCTATTGTTTACCACTTCTAAATCATTTCCAGCTCTTTTTCCCCTTGGTTCAATGGTGTTAGCATTTTGCTGGCTTGTTGGTGATCTTTATTGATATTGAACACTGTAGAGGAATAGTTAATCATTTAATCTAGTCACATGGCTTCTTTGGAAAAGTATCACATTGAAAGGCCTATGTGATCGCTAGGAAAGAATCAAATCCAAGGGTCTATAGGAAGGGATCACATCCAGGGATCTGTACAAAGGGATCACATTCAAAGGCCTATGTGGTCCAGGTGGGATGTATAAAAAATGTTAGTACAAAACTTTAATCCCAGTTTTCAGAAGACAGTGATGATAATACCTTAATCCAAGAGCTTGGAAGACAGGAAGCAGAATTCAGAAGGAGTCAATGTCAGACAGAAAGTGATATCTGAGATGAGCCTGAATGAAAGGCAGGCAAAGAGAGAAATCAGGGGAAGAGTTGGCAGAAGGAGTCAGTGTGATGACATGCCCAACTCTCAGGATAGAAAAGTAGGCTCTCAGTTCAGAGAGTTAGAAAGTAAGAGGATAAGACACAGAGGACAAGACACAGAGGCAGTAAAGCAGTCTGAGTGAGGATAAGGCAGAGAAACTGAGAGGCTGACAGTACGGAGCAGTTAGTTACCGAAGCAGTCTGAGGAGTCTGTGGCAGAGACACAGAGGCAGCTCAGCAGAAGAAGTAAGTATCAGATGGGAAGAGTAAGTTTAGTTTGAAACTGAGCAGAGAAGTTCAGTCAGAGGCAATCAGAGAATCAGACAAAGTCTGCCAGAGTCAGAAGAATTCAGTCAGAAGCAGCTTATTCAGAGGGTTAGTTTGAACCAGTATCTTGGAGAAGAGTTTGAGCCAAAAGGACAAGAGAATTGAACCAGAAGAGTCAGAGTTCAGTGCAGCCCTGAATTCAGAAGGAGCTACTCAGAGTAGTTCAGTTAGCAGTAAGTCTTGGAGGCTTAATATTAGATTGTGAGGAGGCTGAAACACTCTAGGGCTCTAGGCCTAGAACTGGTGATTTAATTAACAACAGAACAAACAGCTTTTACCCTGAATCTATATCTATATCTGGTGAATCAACAGCTACAGAGCACTTAAGCCTATTGGTTATTGTCCATTTCTAGTTTTCTTTAGACAAACTTTGTCTAAAATATTTAACCTTGAATTTTTTTTTTAAGTTTCCCACATCCAACTCCAGTTTTCTTCCTTCTATAAACTTTGTATGAATGTTCTTGAGGTATTTTACATCAGAACATTCTATTGACATCTTCTAAAGATCTTCATTACTTTAAAAATATATTTAACACTTCAGTCAAACCTATACTCCAATTACTGGCTGTTTGGTGAAGGTCTCCTAATGGTGTCCTCAAAATCATCACCCAATTTTTCCCACACAATTTCTTGGTGTTGCTGCTGTTTGATTCTTTGTGAATCTCTCTCTTGCATACAAGGCACAGCAGGTGTTTCAGATGCTGTCTCTGACAAGAACCCCCTGACATCACAGATAGATCCTACGCTGCCTGCAAACTTCCACCTCACTTTATATAAGAGTCCTACCATTTGGGGCTATACACGTTTGTCTTCCTCCAAGAAGGTGCTAGTTCTGGAAGATAATGAGGAGACCCAATGTTCTTTGTAGACCTTATTAATTACATTATTAAAATCATTTATTTTTAATTTATTCTGACAAAAATGAGCAAAAATAATTATAGAAACCCATTCCTAAGTGTCTCTTCTTTATCATTGTTCATGATATCTTGTGTTTATGTACAATGATTATGAACACATGGAGATTCACAGGTACTGATTGGGTTCTCTGTCTTTCAAAATGATGTTTAATCTGTTATTAATTCAATAACTAACACATTTGTGTTTATATTTATCTTCATGTGGAAGTGCTATGTAAGAGCCTTTCCTTGATTTTGACTGGTTGTTACACAACTAATTTGTGATGCTTTTATTCTTTTCCTCATGGTTATCAGTTTAGATTCACATAGACTCTGGATCACACAACTAACTTTTCATTAATCAATGGCTGGTTATCTAATTCCTCATAATGTGCACTATATAAATGAGATCTCTAAGAGTGTCTGAATATTGTTCTTTCATTACAAAAACTCTTCATGTGTCTGTATAATTATAAATTTCTGATTGCATCTTAAACCTGGAATTTTCACAAATTGTTACCAATAAATTGGTATGGTAATTTATTAAGTTAACTTGTTGGTTATGGTAACTAATTCCATTTACATCCAAATTTCATTTTCAACAATATATTTCCTCGACTTTATCTTATAATGTAATGTGTGTAGCTAAGATTTTTCCCTCTTCTCTTTGTCTGTCATCTGCTTTTATTCTATTGATAATATGTCATTCATTTTCAACCTATTGCCTGTTCTAGTACCTTAATATTTCTGGTATTTCCCTCAAGTCTTCAAGCTCTTTTGTCTTTTTATTTCACCTTGATATCTGCTGAGAATTTGACTTGGCTGATACCAACCTTCCAACTCACACACGAGGTAGTAGTTTCTTAATGAAATAAAATATTCAAGTGCTTTCCATTTCACTCCAGAAACTTTTTAGTTCAGGGCATTTTGTTGTTATAGTAGTGAGTATTGATTGTATACAAGAATGTGTTTCATTGTGACATTTCACTATAATATAAACATTCGTATAGTACATATTTCATAAGCAAAGGGGAAAAATGATACAATTCACATAAATTTAAGTTATATGTAAATAAGCCATTTTAAAGTGTATAATATCTAAATTCTATGTATTGTGTTTGTATATATATATATGTGTGTGTGTGTGTGTGTGTGTGTATATATATATGAATGTATATGTTAAATACATATATACATATGTGAAATTGTATTTCAAGCCATAAAATATATCATTTTACTATGAAGTTGTCCTTTTTGTAAAAATTTTCCAGACCTACAGTGTGGGAATGTGCCTCCCATATTTCAAAAGCAGTAATAAGTATTTACATTTAGAAACATGATGACAAGAATTCTGGCTTTGTGAATGAGACAGTGAAAAGGCACTTGTTCCTGTGAACCCTGCAACACTGGGCAGTTTATGTGCAGACATTTTAATGACTCTGGCAGCATCCGAAGTAACACATTGACCCTGGATTTATTATCAAGATGCTAGCCTTTACTTCACGTTGCTACTGTATGGAGACATTAGGAGTAAATTTACAACACTTAATTTAAGATAATTGTTTTATGAGACATGTTTATCCACTTTTTACTTTTAGGCTAACATGTAACTTCTATAAACTGCTTAATTCCGGATTGGAAACTTTCTGAACCGCACCTTTTGGGATGTTTATTGATGAACATCTCTGCATATTGCTAAGTACCCTTCCTTTGATGACAGATTTGTGAAGGTAGAAGATAAAAACCCAGGGTGATATACTCTTATTTCATTTCTCATTATATTTTGTGCCTGGCAACTGAGACTCATTAATTTTATCACCTCCAAGAAACACAGACTGGTAAATATACAGTCTTTTTTGATTGATTGTGCAGATGTGAATAATTGGTCAAGAATTCTCTGAGCATAAATATTGTACTGGTATGCTTGTAAAAATTGCTTTAAACATGAACTCTCCATAGAAATAAAAACCGAGAACGTATAATGAATTTCTGTGGGTGGGAAAAATTGTCAATTGATTGATTGAGTAGGTTTGTTTATAAAAGTTGGAGAAAAGAAGCCTATATGTAACCTCTAGTTACTCTAGTAACCTCTAGGTGTTTTCTGAAGCCATAAAACAAGAATGGACATAATAACTTTAATTTTATTTTATGTATTATATAATATACTATATTACACAGTGATTATGTGTATCTTTTCCCTAAGACAAATAGAACACTTAACAAAAGGCATTCTTGTCTTTAGTATATAATACTTGTCTTCATGACAGATTGTGATTTTTTAAATATTTAATTCTTTTCACAGTACTTCTCTGTATGTTATTGTTGTACGGTTTATTATGTTACATAAAGAATTGATGCTTTAATGAATTGGCAATTACATTTGTATGAGCAATAAAGGAAACTGTGTATTTAGAGTGTAATGGATTCTAAGCAGAGCAATGTCATTAGCTCTGGAAAAATATGGGGATCCACCATCCTTCTTTGGATACAGTTTTACTTATCCATACAGTGAATTACCTGTAAGGACCTTAGGCAGAAAACCTTTATAATAAAGCTTTTTTGTGGCATCAATACTTATTTGTCTTCCTTACAGGGTTTTTATAAGTATTTGGGATTTTCCTTTCTCTTCTTCAGAGGACATTTTAACGTTTTATCTCGTTCTTTCCTTGTCTTGTTTATAGCAGTTATTTTGTCATTTTCAAACATTACACATGTACATTGTGACAACCAACACATTTATTTGGTTTTGTTTATTCTCCTCTACTTTGAAAAAGATTCTAAACACGCTTACGCTGTTCTATCAACTTAGTTATACCCACGTGTTATAGAGCAGATCACGTCGAGGTTGGCAGCTCACTATCCTCTCCTCTTCCAACACATTTCTAAAGAAAGGGCTGTCTAGTCAAGGCTGAAGTACTATGCCAGATGTAACCAGCGCCACTCGAAGAGCACTTGGTGCATTGCTTAGAAAATAAGAAAAGGAGCATCATTTTATTTCCCCATGAAGACATTAGCAGGTGTTGGCTTAGAAGATTGGTAAGCAACATGATTTACTGTTTTCTCACTATGATTCTTCAATCCATGTCCCTAAGAGAATACTGAGCTACTTATGAGTGATGGAAAGAAAGAAAGGTTAGAGAGCATATCAAAAATGCAGTAGTTTCTCACAGCCTAAGAGGCTGCAGGGGCGATGAGAACCAAAGCTCGGGACTCTCAGGCCACTGATTGCTTTAATGTTAAGCTTGAACATTTTCCCAGAAATTGAAGTACGATAAGCATTGAATACTTCACATGTAAACACTATCTGTTAATTTTAGCAAAATAAACAGAATAGTTTAGGTTAAGATTATTCAGAAAGGGATGACATTTGTGACTAGTATACAAAATAATATTTATATTTATCATGAAAAGCACTAAGTGAATCATATTCCATAAAAATATATGGTTCTTATTTACAATGGAGTGCGATTGAACATAACTGAACCTATCTGTGTGGAAGGTTTATACACATAGAAAAATTAGGATATCTCTTCTCTAGCATGTGAATGACTTATGGTGACTTGTGGGAAATTTTTTATCAGAAACACTGCAGTCTTCTATAATTCAGGGTTTTGGATATCAGTTGAATTTCAAAGAAACTGACCGTTGTGAATGTATCAGTGGGTTCAGTCAATCGCAGTGCTTGCAGAATGCAACTTCTTGATCCTCTGTAGTTTGTACTTCATAACGTGTTACATGAAACACTTTAATTCAAACATATAAAATATTTACTGGAATAAGAAGTCACAAATACTTAGTCAAGGAGTTAAAATGCATGTTGTTATTTTTGAGTCACAGAAGTTGTTCTTATCAGCCATTGGGTACATAAATCTTGACAACAGCAAGAAATTAAAAGTGAACAACCCAATAAGATGTTTTAATGTGAGGCTAAGGGCTGAGGTAATATAGGGAAAAAGGATGTGGGTTGACATATTATTGCTTGAAGTGATTTAGGCCTTGGTCTAGAGTGGTTATATTAAACCAACCTACATAATAAAACACACCAAAGAGTTGTACCTTCTTTGTACAACTAAATGCCCTAAGAGTAAGAAATGTGAAACATTTGCTTAAGTGGTGAATACACACACACACACACACACACACACACACACACACACACACACACATGAGTGAATAGTTAACCATCTAGCGAAGTGGTAACAGAAAGGCACTAGATTAAATAAGAAAATCTGGCTTCAAGACCAGGTACACACAAGGTATCTAACATGGACAAGCACATAACCACAAGAGTCCTGATGTTCTCTCACTGAAAGATAATGCTGAAGCACATGCTGTCTTGTGCCTAAGGAAGTTCTTAGACTGACTTTGGGTTCCTAGGATTCTTTTGCTTCCAGCTACCATTGTTCTGTAAACTTGCAATCAGACTTTTGCTCTGGTACCAGGTGTATAGCTTGTGTGTCTGGTAGATGGTTTAGAAAAATACTAACTCTCTGAATGGGTAACAGACAAAGCTGTTTCTAATGATATTGTCGTTCTTTCTTATGTAGCATCTGCCTCTGTGAATAAAAGGAAAGAACCTGCAATCTGTAATCTTTGGTTTTAGATACATGTACTTCCTTCAAGGTAGAGGCATAATGAAAGATGCAAAGAACAATTGTTTGCTTGCTCAATATGTATTCCAACTGTATTCAAACCTGCCTATTAGGAACTGTATGATCCTGGGGAAGTTTTGTGTTGTTATTGTTGTTTTAACTACTATGCATTTCTGTTTCACCCACATAAATTTTAGGAAATATCATCTACCCACAAGGTTTTTAGAGATGCCAATGAAATGTCTATGCATTATTTAGCATAAAAGCAGCATTTAGTGCTTGAAGAATGTTAATTATTAAGATTATATATCTATTAATGAATCATCATTTCTCATCGTATTAACTGCAGAAGTAGGAGGGATGGACAATAATGATTTTATGATTATATTCCCCTGTACGGGCATTTTCTAACTTTGCCTGGAAGCTTAGAGAAAAAAAATTGACAGAGAATCCTTGACAGTGTTGTGACACTTTGCAGTCTGGGTTAGAAGGCCAAGTACTGTAGAAGCCCTGCAGTTCATAAGTTGGTGCTGTTTTCTTCTCAAGCTGACACCTATCTGAAAATGCTACATTTGTTTTCAGTGACCTTGGGTGAGCCCGATCTCCTTGAAGCACTCTCCCTGAAGGAGCGGATGGCAAGGTACCAGGCAGCTGTTTCCAGGGGTGACGCCCGCAGCTTCTCAGCTAACGTAAGCATCTCTGGAAATTTTTTGTGTCAGGTGATATGCATACTGTTTATCTATACTTCCTCCTTACTTTTGAGAAAAAAAAAAGAATAGTACTAAGCATTAGCATAAATCTTACAGAGGGACACAAAAATAAAAATATAAAAGCATGAGTCTAGTTCAGATTTTCTGACTGGAAACCTCGGATGTGTGGTTTGATGGTTGCATGAACCTCAACTATTCTCTTGACCCCTCCATGAGCTTCAGTTTCCCGCACTGAGGAATGGGAATAATCATCTACCACACAGGGTCTTGAGGAAGAACCGGGGAGATAATTTATGTGGAAGCCAGAAGGCACTGAACAAATGTGTTATTATTGCCATCATTACCACTTAACCTATAGCTGTTCTCCTCGGGAAGGTTGGGAATTAATTTCAAATTTTAATAATGCGGGCTTATGTGCTGCCCTCCTCGGTCTTGTGTATCATTCATTTAAATTCTCTTGCAGTGTAATTTCTTTTGCTTTTCTCTGTATGCACTAAATCCATTAGGAGAGGCTTAATCAACATAGAAATGAGAGAGATTATCAATGCAGGCACTTTGCTAAACCAATTATGATTATGGAAAACTCTGAGATTCAGGGAGACCACCAATTTCAGAGCCAACCCATAATAAAGTGATGTTCAAATGAATTTGTTGGATTCTACATTCTGTGCCCTTCAGCTTAATGAAATAGAAGAACATTCTTTTATAATTATAATCCCAAATTAGCAATGTAGAGTGTGTGTGTGTGTGTGTGTGTGTGTGTGTGTGTGTGTGTAGAGAGAGAGAGATGTAGAGAAGGAGGAGAGAGAGAGAAGGGGGGAGAGAGGGAAGCAGAGAGAGAGCAAGAGAGAAAGAGTAAGAGAGAGAGGTTCCCAAGGGTGGGATTTAAAAATAGGTACTCAACATTTACAAATTATTTAGAGACAAGGCTGACTGTGCCAAACTCATTAGCAGCCCTGCAATTGCAGATGACATTTAAGTTTTTACATAGTCATTAAAATACATTTTAGATATCGCATAGATTTGGAATGAGCATACAGAAGTGGCATGAGTAACTAGATCACTTCCAAAACAAATACTTTATCAGCTCAACATCACGTTCCGCTAGTCTTCTTAGTGAGCACCCCCTGCTGGCGATTTTAAGAACGTCACTATGCAATGTGTACTGCAGTATGCAGCAGTACTAAATTACTAGGGAAACAGCCAACATCAAAATGTATAAAATCCTCAAATAAATTGAAAGAAAAGAAAAAGATTGCTTTGCAAGTTATCAGATTGTTTCGAAGACGAGAAAATGCCTCATTAGATACTTTCTATTTAGTAAACAATGGTTTAACTTAGAAAGACTTAGATCTTTACCCATAATTGGATAATATTGCACAAAACAGATTTGGATCAGGGTATGATTTGCATTTCTAAGGTGGTAAAAGAGTAAATGCTAAAAATGAGCAGACAGTCCATTTACAAGACAAAAAATTTCTAATAATCAACAATGGTCCTATAAAAGATGTTAATTCTGTTTAGTCATTGACTGATCTTACTATAGCCTTAACGTTTTGTGATATTAGTCTCTGCTATATGTATTCTACATTAACTAGTTGTAAGGAATACCAACATCATTCTGGTGAACTCAGTTCTGTGTTTACTACTGTTCACTGTGGCTTTATGTACCTTCATATTAGCAAAATATGTAATTCTGTGAAGAAAACAATTCTTTGACCTTAAAAATGTCTCATTTTTTGTAGTTAGAAACCAAGTGTTCATTCTTGGAAAACAATCCCATCAATAATTTAGCAAATGGAGGTATATTTCTATCATTTTGATATTTTGCTACTCTTTTCAAACAATGAACTTTGAACTAGAATCTCTTTTAATGTTTCATATACATCCACTGCAGTTTATCATATTAGTGATCAGAAATGAGGTGTACTTGCCCAGCACAGTCCACAGGATCTATGTCAGATATTACTGTAGGTTGGAAGGAGCTCTGCCCTAATTCATGGTTTGTGAGGAAGGAACTGTTGTTGGATCTGATTAACTATCTATGGACTAGTGTGTTATATCTGGAGAGGTATTGAATATAACTTATAGTGTTTAACTAAAACCATTACTCTTTTAATATAAAGTAAATAAATATAATGGGCACATAGATAGATTAAATAATCCTGTTCAATAATAGAAATTAAGACTGATGTGGAAATCTTCTACAAAAAGAATACAGTAGTTCTTCTTTATTTCTGTTAATGTTATAGGCCAAAATTTAATGAAAATTACTTGTAAAGGATTATTATATGTTAAATTCCTAGATCCATGATACCAATGTTCTTTTAACTATATTTAGTGCTCCCTTTTCATGCACAAGAGTATTTTGAACCCTAAACAACCTCAAACTATTCGATTTCTCTCAAATATTATGAGCAAGAAGATAGTGCAATGAAGAGGAACAATTATAAGCTCACAAAAATCTCTGTAACTATAGAGAGACAGAGTTTGTCATTTGTCTGTGGAATCAAATGCTTCATCACTTAGCCTAAGAAGGCTACTTGTGATTCTACACAGCTGACACAAGTATTGCAAGTGAAAAATCCAAAAGTCACAGATTCAACCAAACTGAGTCCAATATGTCTCAAACATGCTTGAACATCTAACATTGATCCAGTTTCCTGTTGTGTTAACTGTCAGCCACCATTGGAAGCGCTAGATGCAGGCTATACCCATATAACAGCAGCATTCTGTAGACAGCCCTAAGAAGAGAGAGGGGAGTAGTGTGTGTAGAGGAACAAACTAAATGCCAGGTTCTACAGTGTAATTTCATTCTCTTTATCTTCTTGAGCACACCATAAATCTGGAACAAGACATATTGCTCTGTCCAGTTTATAAAATGGAAGGTTCGGAAACTGATAGCTCAGGTTTTTATCCTAACTAGGATTAAAATCACTGTTTGTCCAACCTCCCAAACTGTGTTGTTTTTCTTTAGTCCTAGTACCCATAAAAACCATTCTTTGTCATTGATTAGGAATTACCACTTTCATTGATGACTGTGTAATATATTTACTTAGGTTTAAGTACTGAGCATTTAAATTAACTCGTTATTATTGACATTAGATTCCAGATCTTATTTCCAAGACAACAACCACCACAAAAAAAACATTCTGTTATGAGATCATTAAAAATAACACAGATTAGCTGGAGCATTCAGAGAATGGTGCTAAGCAAGACGGGACTTCTGGGAATGATTCTGTAAGCAGGTGTCACTTCGGCTATGGCCACAAACTGCAGATCCCGCCACCCGACTTGGGTAGCCCTTCATCTACAAGACTAGATCCCAGAAGTCTTAAAACTATTAGTATCTATCTTTTGGTAGATCTGTCTTACTCAGCGTATCATAGTGACACCAACAATAGTGGGGGTAGTAATGTCCACAAGGTTATAAAAAATGAGCAATTCTATGTGTTTATGAATGTGAAATGTGTCTGCTTCCAAAGTAGATGTCAAAGGAGAGGGATGAGCATAGCTGTATCTTAATCTACGTGGTAGGTAATACGCAGACTGTACAGGTTGAGAACTGATACTTCTTTGAACAAATGATTCCTGGAAGATGATCCAGTTTTTGACACAATTACAGAGGCTTAAAAAGTTAATTTGCATATCATTTTTTTAATAATAAGTTTCTAGACAATAATTACCTTAGTTCTTATAATTTAAAATGTACATTTTATTTGCATATGATCTATACAAGGAGGCCATTTATTCAAAATAAATAGTAGATGGGATGAAAAGAAATATTGTGATCTTGTCTCACTCTTCTGTTTCTTTACTCTCTTAAATTTCAAAATGGATCTCAAACTTTCTCATCATTTCACATATATCAAATGTCATTGATTAGGAGTTATATTTAAAGTTTTGAAGAACTTCAGAATGCATATGGGATACATAGACATTTACAACCATATCTCTCGCTACCGAGCAAATATTCTCATTCTGAAATGTTTGCTAACGCATGAAACTAGAGAAAAGTTGTTATGGTAATGCAAACAATCCAGTGTTTGACAAGAATTCATACAACACTGCATGAGTTCAAACTCCAGTACATCTGTATCAGTTTCTAAGATAGATGTATTTCTCACATCCTTTCAAAAAAAAAGCCCCATATTCTGGGTAAAGATTCCAGGAACCTGGGGTACCCAGAACCTGTAGGATATGAATCTCTCTGTCAGGACTCCTGTGACTTACATGGTCCTAGGCTCCCAGAGCTATTTATGTCAGCACTGGACCAGACGTCAGGTTTGAAATGTCACTGAATCTCCACCCACTTGCATGGAGACCTAGAAGCTCCCCAGGCAAGGGCTGGCATGGGGTCAGGTTGCTTGTCCGTTGGTCACTTGGCATCCCATCTGGGATTGAGCCGAGTGCCTGCATGGCAATGGAAGTTGTTGAATCGTCAAAATCAAAGGCCTCAGCTCTTTTGCACTTCCCTTTGAGTCCTATGATCTGACAAAGCTTCTTGGCACCCTGCAAGTTGTTTCAAAGCTATGTACTGAGATCAGTTTCCTCATCTAAAAATATGCCCTTCTATTCAAAACTTCTATTCATGCCAATTGGTTCTGATATGCAGTGCTCAAAGCTGAAGTGAGGAGTGCCAGTTCTGGTGAAGAGTAGCTCTTTCCCTGCCTGCTCACTGAGGCTAGTGATTAAGAGAGACAGATGTGATTCAGATTTAATGCCTTCACTTAATGTCCTGCACATAAGAACCTAAGCTGTTTCACATCTGTAGATCTCAGGTTCTTTAGATTAAAATGTCGATAATTGATGTCCATATCTCAAAGGATAAGAAGAGGCATGAGCTGATAGACTATATATACATGTATGAAAAGGTCACCTAACACTGTACTTCCAGAAGCTGCTATTTTTACTGATAGTTTTAAGTAGTTTTACATACAATAATTTATTTTGTCAATCCAAAATAATTGAAATAAAATATGTGGTGTTACTAATAGTGATTTTAATAATTTTTTAATATTCTTTATAATGTCTCTTTTGCCTATACAGATGTTTGAGATTTTAATGACAGCTTTACTTTGAGTTATAATTGATTTCATTATTCTCATGCCCACCAGTCATCCAGTATATTATTAGAGAACTACAATCTAATCTAGGCATCAAAATTCATCTGAAACAAGGTGACATTACTCTGTGTTTTGAAGATGCATTATATAAAACTATATATATATATATATATATATATATATACATACATATATGTGTGTGTGTGTATATATATATATATATATATATATATATATATATATATATATGTCGTCTAAATGTTAAAACAACTTGGGAAGTTTACTTTCAGTAGAAGATTATGGCAATCATTTTGTGTTAATATCTCTTTTGTGTTCCACCCATCAATAATTGTCAACTATAATGAAAAGATAGCCTGATCATACCATTTACACAGATAAAACACTGAATTATCCTCTCAAATCATCATAGGTCATGGAAGAATCAGAAGTGTGCACAGTGCCTGGTGGTTTAGCCAAAATGAAGAGACAATTTGAAAAGGATGAAATGACTTCAACCTGTAATGCCTTTTCTGAGTATCAATATCAACACCAGAGCAGGTCGGAGCAGGTAATACCTCTGTGGGTGACGGGAAAATCAGAGTTGAATTTTCTATTGCTCATGTATAAACACTCCTTTCTGGTGGTAGAATTATTTTCGTTGCTCTTTCAAAAAACCATTTAAGCATATTGTTGTGTCGGTTCAATTACTTGGAATATGTTGCCATGTCAGTCACCCTGGGATGATCTCTTTCAGTATCTGATGTTTCAGACGTAAATAAAAATTATATAGTATAACTTAGTAAACAAGTAAATAGAAATGCTGAGAGCAATGTTTGCACTGGGCTTCTGCTTCTAGATTGTGATTCATGACTATCTGCTGGTTGTTTACATAGTTGGAATATGAAGCATTATTCAACATTTGTTAGGGGAAGTTTTACTTTCTTTTCTTTAAAATCATCAAACATTGAGAAGTAGAACCCAGATGTTACATAAAACCACATAATATGACTTCTGTTATATAAAACTTTTCCCATTTCAATTCTTCAGTGTCATATATCATCAAATATTTTCATGAGATATAACGGTTTTTAAATGTGAAAACCCGCATAATAAAAACCATCAGACAGAGCTTGGCACTCAGAAAATTCACTTCAATATAAACAGCTGTACCTTAAGCCCGTGTTTTCCATGAAGAAGGAAATAACTGGGATATGAAAATTTGCAATAGGGAATGAAGTGGGTGTGTTTTATTTTTTTAAGCCAAGAGGAAATGAAGAGTTATGTAAATTGTATAAATATGAAGCAATCAGGTGTTTTGTGTGGCAAATAAGTAGTTCAGAAATCAGGTGGAATGACTAAAAGTCTAATATCCGACAGGGCAGTGATAGTGCATGCCTTTAATCCCAGCACTCGGGAGGCAGAGGCAGGTGGATCCCTGTGAGTTTGCGACCATGTTCTACAGAGGAAGTTCCAGAGCAGTCAGAGTTACAACAGAGAAATCTTGTCTCAAAAACAAAAAAAAAAGTCTAATATCTAGACAATACTTTTCTTGTTCTAGCTTTGTCTTGAGAATGAACAATAGAGTTAGCTAAATCTACTCACTGAATTAATTCTTTCTAATGATGCCTAAGGGCATATAATGTTGGCAAGAAAATACGACAGGATATACCTGTGATCTCACATGTAACTACTGAAGCATAGGAAACTGAGTGCGTCAAAGGTAGATGGTGTGTTTAACTGAAATTTGTCAAAAATATGAAATGTAACTATGTTAATAACAAATTAAATGACGATTTCCTTAAGTAACAAATTCCTCACAGGAGCAAGAACAAATTTATACTTTATTGTTGGGAAAACCATGCTATAGGCTATCAGGCTTCTGGATTCATAAATCTGAGTTCAGTTCACATTCTGCCACTCATCTGCTGAATGACATAGGCCTAGAACCCCCTTCATGGCTATACAAAAGTTGCATAAGGCCTTCCCACCATGTTTAGATGGGCCCCATGCTTAGTGTAACACTCTGCACTCTCCATTCTGAAATTTGCAATAGCATTTAAGCAAATGACTCCAGGTTTTTATTGTATCTGAATATCTACATGATTGTGGAGTTGCACTCATGTCTAGAAGCATAAAATAAATCTATGCTCCACCCAAGTCTCACTCATAAACAAGTAGTAGAGAGAAACAAATTTAGCAATGTCATAAGGTCATTGTGTCTCACACGGCAAAGAGTGACCTAGAAGCAAGTGTCTCTTCATCTGTGATGTTTGGGAAAGTTAAGACTCCAGGACTGCAAAGTCATTCAGAGTGCTTAAGTCCAAATGAACTTTTTACCAAATTCAGACCTGGAGAAAACAAGTTTGGTTTAGGCTTTTGTGATGTTATCACAACTAAGTTATACAATTCTCTAATCATTAAATTTGGAACAAGTTTGCAAAATAGGTGACGTGTATGACATGTTAGTAGCTGGAAAGTTTGCAAAATACCTACTACCTTTTTGTAGTAGTCAGGAATGTAAACATTAATGTTAGAAAATAGGTTCAAGTTCCTACACCTTTAGTTATCTGCGTGACATTTATTAAGGTCCTTAACTTCTCTGTGCTTTAATTTCATAATTTATAAAATCAAGATTAGAATAGCATCTAGCTCCTGGGTTTAGTTACAGAAATTAGTATTCGTAGGGATTCAAACAATGCCTCGAGCTTGGAGTGAGGTATCTCAACGGTGAAAAGTATGTATGACTCCATCATGTCATCACAACACAAATCACAGACAACTATTTTCCAATTCCTGGGATCCATCAGCCTCTTCTGAATTCCAAGGCACTGTACACACATGAAAAAATCTACACACACACACTTAAACTTACAAAGAAAAATTTAAAAGACAAACCAATGCCTAGACCATCACATGAACTTGTTTTTAAGTAACAATTTAATTACATTTATTCTTTATCACTTAGTATTGTCCCTTCTTAGTTGACTCTATTACCATCCAGATTGACTGAGAATCCTTTTATAAGGGTATACACACAAACACACACACACACAAACACACACACACACACCAAAAAAAGGGAAAAATAAATAAAAACAGGCTTCATCATGCTGCCTTCGAATAGAGGACATGAATTCATCATTGAACAAATTGCTAAGGACAGAGTGTATTAACTGGCTTAGGTAACTGCACATTATTTACCTAAGTGGAAGTTCTCAGCATATGTCTATAAATGGAAGAATATATCCTTTGGAAGCCAAACTAAAGAAAACAAAAGGCTACTATGCACTTCTTGTGAGTTTTTTTATGATTTGGATATGCTTTGTGACTGTAAAACACCAAAACACATGAAAGAAAAAAAATAAAACCCATGCACTGAATATCTGGATCCAGAACTGTAGTGACCTGTCTAAGCTTCAAGTTTTGTTATCTATCTTTAGGTAGAGTAGTAATATCTGAAATTTCCTGAGGGATAAATAAATCTAAGCCATTACAATACACATTATAATATAAAGCAATCACAAATAAGATTTCTTGTGAGAAAATAAAATATGTCACTTCTACCTTTAAAGAAAGAAAATGCTTTAATTTAAATCTTGATTATAAATTTAAGATAAGGGATAGAGAGATGGCTCAACTGTTAGGAGTATTGACTATCTTTCCAGAGGTCCTGAGTTCAATTCCTAGCAACTGCTTAGTGACTCACAGCCATCTATAATGAGATCCTATGCCCTCTTCTGGCATGCAAGTGTATATGCAGATAGAGCAATCACAATTAAAATAAATACATCTCTTTTTTTTTTTTTTTAGTTTGTATTTTAAAAATTTAAGATAAATGTCAAAGTTGATTTTAGAAGGAAAAGTTAAAACTGTCTTAGATATTTACTTAAACTTTTCAAAGCATCTAAATGCATCGTAGAATGTATTCTTTTATCACCATGGATGAAGGACAACGTGCATGCCAATAAACAAGTAGTTAATTCTGCCTATACATAAGATACTGTTGTCTCGGATAGCATTTGTAATCTTTTAGCTTTTTGAAAGTACTTGAGATAAATCTCCCTGCTCAGTTCTCCTTTGGCCAAATATATTTAATTTTGTGACATGCAGGAACTAATATTAATTTGGAAACCAATTTAATTAGGGTGAAAAGAAAGAACATTTGTGTTAGATTTCTGACAATATTTAATGTCACTGTTAGTAATAGATTCATTAGTTGTAATAATTAAGTCCGATCTGCCCCTTTCCTTTCTAATGTATTGAAGTCAGAGTTTTCAAGATAATTGGCTATTTGGTAACAGTTGGTCTTAGAGATTAGCCGTCAGAGCAAGCCTGGTTTGAAAACAGAGCTATGTGTGAATTTATAAGGTCTTTATGTTTACTTTACACCTGCTGAAAAGACAACTTTTGGTTATTTTCTTGTTATTGTGACAAAACGCCTAACAGAAAGACTGTGTGGAAGTTAGGATTCATTGTGGCTCATACTGTCAGGGAAGTTAGTCTCTTATGGAGACGAAGGTAAGTGTAACGGCTTGGTCTGTGCCAGCAGACTGTTGGTCCTCAGTGTGTGGAAGATCACGAAGCAGACAGTTCAGAACTGGAACCAGAGATAGGCATGAGCATTAGGCTGCCCACACCACCATCAGTAGCCTTCTTCTGCTAGCTAGGTAACATACCAAAGACTCCATAACCTCCGAAAACAGCACCACTGGGTAGGAACTAAGTGTTCAAACTTGTGTGTTTTATTCAACCAAAACAGAAGAACCAAGACATGGGAATATTCATTGATGCCAGAGGCAATAAATGTTACCTCATTTACAAAGGTGGGAGTAGTCATGCTATGCACTTCTGTTTAGTAGCAACATCACTGCTACCTAGTGGAGTAGCAACGGGAAAATTATTAAAGAAAGGAAGCAACTTCAGTCCCTGGGACAAGAGGGATAAGTGGTGGGGCAAATTTAGTTTTTTGGAAGAATAGAGTTGAATCCAGGGAGTGGAGCATACCTGTAATTGCATCACTCAGGTAATTGGAACCAAAAGATTGCATGTTTGAAGCCAGCATAGTCTACTAGGCAGGTTGCCAGATTGGGCTGAATAATGAGACTGTTACTTAAAGATAGATAGATGATAAAGAGAGAGAGAGAGAGAGAGAGAGAGAGAGAGGGATAGAGGGATAGGAAGGACAGGGAATCTTGATTGGGTTGCCCCACTGATTAGTAATAGTTTTTAACACCATTGATTTAGACTTTGCCTTTCTAAACAACCACTTTTTCTTCTGGCAGGAATGATTGACATCTATCCTCTCTGAGGATAATGAGCCACTGAGAATACCTCCTGTGTATATTTACCTCAGATTTATTCTATCTTTTATAATTTTATTTTAGAAATGAGTCTTCAGCATTCTGTACTAGGAAAAGCAGTTTATCTTTCATGCAAAAAGGCAAACATTACTTAAAGGGACAGTCTTTTTATCATGTTTTAGATTTGTTTATCTTATTTGCATGAGTATTTTGCCTTTATGTATGTTTATGTACTTCATGTGTGTGCCTAGTACCTAAGGAGGTCAGAAGTACATATCAGAAGATCCCCCATTACTGGAGTTACACATGGTTGGGAGCTGCCATGTGGGTGCTGGGAACCACTTATGTCCTTTGCCGGAGCAGCCAGTGCTCTTAACTGCTGAAAAATCTCTACAACTCTAAAGGATACGTTTATTAATTCAATACAACTGACTCTGCTTAGAAGGAACATACTAAAGATTCAGTTCTTTCAACCTCAAATGAGGATCCCAAGTTGTGGAGCAGATGCTGGGATGAAGATGTAATGGGAAAGAAACTGCCATTGTCAACTGAGTTCCTGCTCATATGCCAGTCTGCAGCTTCTGTCTGGTGTTCTAAGGGTTTTCATCTTCTTGCTCTTTTTTACCTTGTTAAGAAGTTTCATTATCATATGATTTGCATGTCATACCATTTGCCGAGTTTATGTGTCCAGCTCAGTGACCATTTTATACACTGAGAGTTATTTAATGGTGCTGCAACTAGGTCTGAAAAGCACGCATCCCCTCCAAAGGAATCTGCAGACCCCATCACACTAGTCTACCACCTTGCACCACCTTCTCAAGTTCAGCATTTGGCTTTCATCTCTTAAAGTGGATTTTCTCTTCATTCTCTTTCTCCCATCTTTGTGCAGCACTAAAGGACTCTCTAATTATTGGGTTCCAGAAGCCTCTTCCTTTTGGGAGATGGTTGGTTTCTTTCCCTTTCTTGTTTCATTCTGTGGCATAAGTGAGAAGGAATAGATGGGGCTCAGTGCAGTGGAGCACCCAAGATATGGTTTTCCTGTGGAACTATTTCACTGAACCAGAACAAGAGTTGAAAGCACCTCTGCCCTTCTCCCTTCTGCCATCTCAGATGTGCTGAATGATTGCATGTACCTTCCACATGCGTCTGCTCTTGCAAAAATGCAAATGGAAGTATTCAGACTCTGAAAGATTGCATGGCTTTAGAGGGATCCCTGGACAATTTTAGGTCTATAGAGAACATTTCTGACAGCTTGTGACAGGGGCAATCTGACGTCTGTGTGTTTTTTATTCTATAAAGGTGATCTGTACTAATTTTCAAGCAAACCAAATATATTTTTCTCGATTGGAGATGCACATTGCAGAGTTACTCATACTTTAAAACTACTTTTAATTTGTGCTGCATATATTATTTTCCAAGATTATAAATTGATATTACCAGTTCTGCTCTGATCCCAGATTGCTATCCAAACAAAAGATTGTGGTCAAGAGTGTCTTGTATTGTTATTTTAATTATATACACTATTTTAAATGACTCTTTTAACTAAAAATAATATTATGCAAAACAATCTGGAGTAACTGTTAGGCTTCTGGCTCCAGAGTCAACTTGGATTATAGTTCCCTGAGTCGGCTACCTATCCTATTCTATATTGTGCTGTTAAAAAAAAAATAATACAAACTGGTTCCTTTAAAATAATCAGAAATGTAGAGACTCGCGGTTCTGGATGCTGGTATCTAACATCAAGGATCTGGCACCCAGTAAGGGTTTTCTTGCTGCATTTTAACAGGCAGGCAATAAGAGCAGGAGAGAACTAGAAAGAGAGATATGAAAAGGATGTGTGTGGGAGAATGGTACAGCGAGAACAGGACTAAGTAAGCAATTAATATATATTAGGTATTTTACTAGAGTTAATCACTTTTTACTCTGAATATGACTTTTAAAATCTTTATGCATGTGTAATAACACAAAGAATTTTCCTTTATAACTTAACATCCTTGTCAGTTCTTTATTTAGCTCTAGGTAGCAACAGTTTCTTAAGAGCTCCAGAAATAATTTAGGTATTAGCTTAAAATGAGCATACCTGTATATGCTTTGGGCATATGTTGCTCTGGAATCGTCAGAAACACTGCTGAGTGCATATTTTAAAAATTAGAATAGTAAGCAGGTCTTCCTCTGAGAGAAAGTGCTTAGCCTCATCTAAGAAATGCAAAAGATGATGAGTCGAACCTCTTGGAAGACAGAGGAGAGGAGAAAGAATAAAGCCTCTTTTGTGCAGGCATGCCACTATGAATGGAGTTTGGTTTTTAAGTGGAAGCAATTGAATAGCCAAGCATTGGCTTTTGGAGACCGCTTTGTTCATAATATTGTGGCAAGATGTATGAGAAAAAGATGATTTAGTTAGTGTACGAATTGAACCAGACAGAAGAAAAAAAGCTGTACTACTTGAAGAAATGAAGAAAAGAGGATGGAGAGGGGTTTGGTTGGCCCATTTCTACTAATACTGAAACTCCTTTACTATGTGTTATGACTTCCCAGCACCTTCTGCTGGATGGGTGGAAGGGAAAGAAAGTCATTTGCAAAGAGAAGAAAGTAACCTGTGGCATTCTATGGTTTGTACGGTGGGAACAGCCAATAGACATATTGCCACATAAATAGGGTCCATGTACAGGTCGCCAGTTATGGGCTTGTCAGTTAAAATCTAAAACTTATGATGAATCTTGCATTTTTTTTCAAACCCAACCCTTTAACCTGTTTGTCCTTTATAACTTCCCCAGTGTCTCTAGCTGAAGTGACAATGGTTAACTTCTTAGTGCTGACTCACTATCAGAAGACCACGCGTCTGCTAAATGGTGCTCCGTGGCCTTGTCAGCTAGCATCTGTAGTATTCATGGGGTCTGATCTGCAAGGCCGCTTGCTCTATGAAGACTTCAGTGGAGTACTAACGAGCATCATGTGAACGTCTCAGGTCCCGATGATGCCTTAGCCATACGGTAGCTCTACGTAGTTCCTTCACTCTCCCTTCAGTCTAGAAGAAAGTAGAAGTTCCAGTTCCAATCCCACCGTGGGTTTATAGGTTCATGTTTCATGAATTGACTGTTCTTTCTCTACTCAAACTCAGGACTTTTTTGCCGGTCTCATGAGTGTCCATTTCATCAGAGCCTCGCCTGTCTATTGCCACCATTCTCTTGCTATATCAAATTGCAGCTGGTTGTGTCCAATCAGCGGTCTCTCTGCCCCCTTCCCATTCACACCCAACTTTCTGTATCTCTCTATACATCATGACAGGATCATACACTATTTCTAATAGAAAATGAATCCCATAAAATTATATTCTAAGAAAAGCTCGTTTGAGAAAATTTTGAAGTATAGTAACGGCATTTCATAGTTCCTATACCAACTATGTGGAGCAAAACACAAACCAAACTATAATAGGACTTGTATTTCTCAAGATGAGAGATAGAGTCAGCTTTTCTAAGATCCTCGGCAAACCATTAATCTTTTTCCTTTGCCTGTCTCAGGGCCTGTATGAGAATAACATGCCCTACTTCTTGGATTGAGTCCCAGTATGCAGTGGTAGTGGTTTTCTAGGAGTCCACTCTCTGCTGTTCTCTTTCTGTAACTATCAGGCCCTGAAGCAAGTCATCTGTTTAGCCATTCAGATGTCCTGAAAAAGCACTTCTGAATCCTACATCTAAACCCACTATATAAGAATTTAGATTCAAAGCATCTACCCTATTTACCTGGGTCTGGGAGTCTCAGTAGGAATTTGAGCATCAAATTCCATTCCCACTTGGACCTATACAGTAGAATTCCCTGAACATTCTGGCCTAGTTCTGATTCATTCCCTTGATAGATCAAAAATTGGGAAGTATGTATATCTCTGAATGTTTGTTTTTGTTTCTCTGTCTGGTCTGAATTTGTTTGCAAACTCAGGCTTAACTCACTAGGTAGCTGAGATTGCTTTTTTGATCCTTTTGCCCCCACTTCCCAAGTACTGAGGCTGTATGCCTGTGCAGCATGTCTTGCTTGCTCAGAGTTGTTCTAGTGTATGAACAATGAACATGGTGTGAATCTGAGCTAAAATTCATTATTTCAAAATTTCTTCTTCTTCTCTCTCTCTGTCTCTCTTCTGTGTCTATATGTCTCTCTCTTTCTCTGTCTCTGTCTCTGTCTCTCTCCCTCTACTCCCTCTCAATCTCCTTCTTCTGCCTCTCCCTCTTCCTCTCCCTCTTTTCTTTCCCATTCTTCCTCTGGGGGCTTCCCCTCCCCTCTTTCTCTCTCTTTCACCTGAGGCATATTTATTGCTTACCAATCTGACCTTTCCTAATACTAGGGCCTGCTCATGTGGTCCTTTTCCTTGAGATGCAAAGAACAGAACATAAAGCTGTAGAAAGATGAAGAAAGCAGGGCTTCAAAGAAGCTACAGTAAATTGTAGAAACATTAACTAGACAGTCAAACAGTCAATTCATGGGAACCCAAACCCAGTCAATATTTTCCTTGTGATAAAACTATTTTGAAAATAGTCACTTTGTGAATTAGATGATGCATTAGAATTTTTAAATACATTAAACAAAATTATATAAATTAAAAGGATATGTTAAAACATTAAACTAAACTAGAACAACAAAAACCCAAATGGATGAATAAATTCATAAGTTTATTAAATTAATATCCTAAGAATTGATTAAAACTTGGATTTAACAAATTCAGTATTGTCATCTGTAGTGAAAAACAATGTTCACCATGTTATATAATCTAATTATTTAAGGTCACTTGGATGTAAGCCTTTGATATTTCTATAACAGTAATAACACTTTGGGAATGACAGGAAGCATTACTTAATTATAAATGGAAAACTTTATAGCTAATTGTAGTAAAGGTGTCTATAGATATTTAGCTCTTCATGTGAATACAGCTTGTATATTGGGATGCAAGCTATACTCATAAAATAGGATCAGATGGACTTCTGTGATCTACTCAAATCAATCACATTACTCGATAGTCTTACACGATAATTCCTAACCTCTGCTCTCCAAAAATGAAGTTTATGGTAATCACTAACTGTCTGCTGAGGCGTGACTGTAAAGTTTCAGTCATGGTCCCTTTGCAATCTGCCTTTCAACTTTGTGAGGTGGAACCTCTTGTATATGAGTTATACTGCTGGAGCATAGAGGGCTTGTCTCCTCCCTCCTCCTGGGAACACAGCAGCACATTCTGGTACCTCATTATAAAGGGAATCTCACCTCCACCTGCAGTGTGTATAACATTGTCCTGACTCTTTCTGGAAACACCATCTTCTTGGTAAGATATTGCCATCTGTATGAGCATCCGTTCACTGTCAGTTCCACTACTGTTTAAAGGGAGAACATTGAGGGGAAATAAGTGAACAGATCTTGGTGGCTCCAAAGGGTTTAGAAATGTCAACGTGTGGGGGAGGCATTTGGTAGGACAAACAGGAGTAAAGAAAACTGCCACACACAAAAAATCTTGAAACGTTTGCTTTTCTTTCTGAAATTTATCTTATTCATTCTTCCAATTAGAATTTGTAGGAGGCATTGCTCACCCTAGTTATTGGAGTCTTTCCGCTACAGCATCTCTTCTTAATGGTATTGTGGGTCTGCTATTTCTAGAAACCTATTTGTGCTTATAGAACATAGTTTCAGTTTTGTTTAGAGAAGACAAGTACACTTACATTTATGTCTTTCACTCTTTTAAAGTTAAATGAGTCAGAATTGCTTTATCAAGGAGGTACAGAGACACTCTCACAGCAGCAGAACGAGGAAAACAACACATAAGTCCTCTCCTTAAAGACAAAAGATTGTAACAGAATGGCCTCTCCACACTTCACTAGGTGCTTCAAAAGTGTTTGATGCTAATAAATTTGTGAAATACTTAATGGAATTTTATGTCTCTTATGAGAAGTAATGGACTTTTAAGAAAAGTTAAAATAGTATTATACTCTTTCTTCTACCAGGAAACTCAGACTAGCTTAGAAATATGGGTTATCTTTTTGTACACTGAACATAGAGTTCTCAGGTATATGCATGATGTTCCCTAACACACTAGTTAAATTCGCTGTGTTTTCAGTTTTATTTTGTTTTGTTTTTTCCCATGGAATGGCAAAGCTTTACAATTTTTGGTTCTTGCAATTGGGTATGTTGTAGGAAGCAAAGAAACCATAACATTCACATTACAGAATCATTACGCTTGTAGAACTTATTGAAATCTGCAAAATGAGCTTTTTTTCACATGATTACTTTTAGAAAAATAGGTGTTTGTTGTGAGCACTTGACATCAGAGAATATTATTAGCTTTTCTGGTATATGTCTCAGTCTGTAATTCTCAAAATAAACTCTTCCTCGTGGGTCTTTGAAAATGATTGGATTGAGTCAAGCTTGTCTATTCTTTTTGGATGTTCATTTAGTTATTAATTTGCATAATTGCAAAGAGATTATCTCGCTAAAAAAGAGCTAAAAGAACACAGGCTTGAGAAAAGGAGGAGGCACTAAGTGGTTCTGTCCTTAAAACAATGTTGTTGCAAGAAATATGTTTGGGATTTTTTTTTTCATTTCTCTATTTTCTTCATTAATCTCAGCATTACGAACAAGAGAGTGAGATTCTATCTTCTAATGGACTTTCCTTGGATTTGTACTTTATCTTTCTCTCCTGAGTAATCTACCTACAGTAAGGAACAAGTAGCTCATCGCATTTGTAGCAAGGAATAAATGAGGCTACTTTGTCTCCCTCCCCATTGATAGAACAGGGTGTAAAATATAGCAGCCACTCAATCAATATCAGACAAGGGAAGTCAAGCCCGTTTGACATGTGTCCTGGAGCGCCACGTTGAAATTTGAGTGCATCCTGCTGTAGTCTCTGACCCATCCTCATCACACGAATTGCAAAACATATTGTAACATTTTGAAGCATCTGAGTGGAATACCGCAGGCTTTGTTGAGGTCATTGTTATATGTTGGCATTCTGTTTATGAGTCTTTTATCATAAGAATTGTGCATAATTATTTAAAAACTAGAGAAACCATCTAAATCTTAATTTTCTTCCTTAATTATCCAGTACGATTTTCTTTTCCCCTGTAGTCTTTTTCCGTTTTCACTCACTACTCTGTTGGGATTATCATAATGAGAAATTGTAACGACAGCTCTGTATTTCAAGTAGATTGCATATTCATATTGGCCACCTCATTTATTGTGATTAAGCGTTAAAATATTAGCTAGTGGGCTGCTGCTTAAGGCACTAGAGTCATAGTCTATCTTCAGATTTGTCTGCTTGATTGCTTAGTAGTTTTTTAAAGACAATGTCACAAGACAGCCCTCCCTGTGCCTTCAGGAACATGATCACCTCACCACCGCCTTCATGCATTTGTCACCACCCAGCTGCTTTTGTATATTGTTAACTGCATGTTTCATTTCTCCTTCAATTCCTTTTTCTTGTTAAGCTGAGGAGTAATCAATATGCCTAAAATTAGAATTTTCATGAAATTGGATATTATACAGCATAACAGGCCTTCTGCATCTAATGATATGTGCCAACATGCTTTCGGTAGTAGCTCCGTCTCCGTCAGCCCATCCACTGCCTCTGCCTCAAAAGCTTAACAACAAGGATTCTATGTGAGGATGAAGTTAGGTATGACTTTTTAGCTTATTTCTCACTGATGGTGAACTCCAGGCATAATGTAGCAGTGCTGTCTGTTGCTCTAAGATTTTTCTTTTTTCCGTAGGAGTCATCCATGGGTACACTCACCCATGCAATTACAGACAATCAAGTTTTCCATGTCCTTTATTTTAAAGAAAGCACAAATGGTCCACCTAGTTCATTTTTTTATAATTAGTATTTACAATGAAATGCTTTGTTTGCACAGACACTTTAGTGTGCATATATTAAAGCCAAATCTGTTTTCTCCTTCATCTTTCTTGTTTGAATTTTATATAAGGATTAAACATGACATTTCTCTCAGTGGAAAAGACTGATGGCCATACAGACTCAGAAGGGGAATGCAGTCAGGCAGGTTTGTCTAGGAGGACCTCTTAATGACATTGTTAGCAGGCAAGTTGTGCTATCAAAGTTTGCTCAAAATTCTTATAAAATTACACGAAATCCATTGCAAACAAATAAGCCAAATCAACTCTCTCAGACTTTAGTAGTGCCTTTCATTGTGTTGTCTAATGTGAAAATTGAGTACCGTGGATTCTCTTGTTTTTCACTGGTTTCCATTTGGTTAAGAATACTTCAAAATTCATGATTAACACTTTTTAGCAAGATAAAGGAATGATCACATATTTTGACATGCAAATCTCCTTCAATTTTACTTCTCAGTGAGGCAGAACCTCATTGAGAACTAGGAGGCACTGCAAATATCTCACATTCACTAGGCTTCCTGGATTCTAGGATCCATATCTGTGAACTATACTGGACTGATTAGATTTCCGGCTAAAGATTTGCCTAAGAAGTTAATGATGTAACATGCAAGGTCCATTACTATAAGACATGACAACTATATTCTATATTGTTATTGGATACTTATTCCTGATTTCCTAGAGACTATTGCTAGATATACCTCTATACCCTATTGCCCACTGTCTCTTTAATAAATTCCTTTCTGCAACCAATAAAATAAAATTAAATAAATAAAAATAAATTCCTTTCTGTTTATACTAACAGTCAGACCCATGTACTTGAAAGTGGAATGTATGAATGATAAAAACTAAACATTTAAAATCTTAAATATTGTTTATAGACAAGATAAGAGTCATACAACAGTGCTTTTTATTAAAGAAGAAAGAGTGGAAATACATCTGTAGATTAAATGCTATGAACTGGTTGTTCCCTATACATAAATTCATAAGCAAAAACAATAGACCCAATGGCTAGGTGGTAATATGATCACCCTCTGGCTATGTCTTTACAGATTGTTTCCATGTCTGAGGAATCATGGTGATTTAGAAGGACCACAATATGTACAATTTGTCCCTCTCTCTTAAAGAAACCTGCTAAACCCACTACTTCTTGTAGAGAAATATTTAATGTTTTCATCCAGAAATATGACTGCTCTGGGAAAAGATCACATTCAGAGGCCTGTGTGATCTGGATCAAATGCAGAAAGAATGTTAGTCAGACTAATCCTGTTCTCTGTGCTAATGCTAAGTCAAAGGGATTTCTGTGCTTAAGGCAATGTAGTACACACCTTTAGTCCCATACACACCTTTAATGCCAATATAGTACATGCCTTTAATCCAAGTTCAGAAGGAAGTGGTGGTAAATGCCTTTCATCCCAGCTCTCAGGATGTAAAAAGAGGCATTTAGTTAGAGAATCAGTCAGATAAGACACAGAGGTAGTTCAGCAGGAGTCAGTGTCAAACAGAAAGAGTGAGTTTGGAAGAAAAAGTCAGCTAACAGCAAAAGTCAGTTTGAAGCCTCACAGAACAGTTCAGTCAGAGAAGTTGTGGGAGTCGGCCTGACTCAGAAGAGTTTAGTCAGAAATAGTCAGCTGGCTCAGAAATTCAGTTTGAACCAGTCAACTTGGAGAAGAGTTTGAGCCAAAACAGGGAGTTTTGGTGAGTTGAGGTGAACCAAAATAGTCAGTTGAGTTTAGTACAGCTCTGAGTTCAGAAGAAGCTAGAGTGAGTAAGTCAGCAGTAAGTCTCAGAAGCTGAAACATTCTAGGTTAAAGATTATATTGTATAGAGGCTGAAACCTTCTAGGACTGGGATTGATTTAGCAAACAATAAACTGTCCTCTGTCATGAACCCATGAGAATAATTAAATAAATCAACACTTAAATCTATATTTACAACTTCTCCACTAGAAGAAAAGAAATCTGTATTGAGACTTTAATTTTCTTTTGTTTCTATGCTTGTGATAAACTTTAGCCCAAGCAATAGAAGATCAAGGACACCTGAGGGCAGAAGAGACTTCAGTTGAAATTCAGATTTAGTTTAGACTGAAAGACAACCCATGTAACATGTAACAGATTAGTATAAATCTGTAAATATGGGGAAGAATAGCTTATAGAGGCATAAACAAAACGAAAGCTATTAGAAAAAACTGACATGTCATGTTAAATAACTATTGCCTTATTCTTAAGCCGTGAAGAATCACTAAAATTTAAACAGGGAGTAAGATGAAGAGATAGGCTTTCCAAAAAGATTATTATAACTGTAAATGGTTGGTCAAAGGGAGGTTAAGATTAGCTAGAACAGGGTAAATTGAGGGATTGAAACAGTTCAGATTCTGCAAAGTTAAATGGGTCAGAAAAGAGAGCTCTAGCTGAAGGGGCCTTTACATAGTGCTAGCTAGCTTGTGCCTAAATAAGCTAAGGACTATTGCTGAGTAAGAGGTAGAATTATTCCATCTTGGCTTATATTAATTAATATAGGAAAAACTCTTACCTCTGGATATCTTTTTCTTGGAATATTTTATTCTCTTTAAATTTGTAATGGATACTTTTATTGCTTTTACAGTTCGGCTACCTTCCCTTTCCTGTGTTGTTATTTATAATCCTAGTTCCCCTTTGATTGTAAGATGCTTTAGTTTATGTGGAACTGAAATATTACATATGAATATATCCTAACATCTTTCTACATAAAAACCTCTGGAGAGAATCTTTTATTTATTGTAAGTTGAATGTTTATAGTATGCTGCTTTTTCCATTTGTCAAATAAATATTGTTATTTATGTAACTAATACATTTGATGACCCAATTGAGAGTACATATTTTATATGCTTTTTTTTTTATGAATCTTCACCCCTTTTAGGGTGAAGGTTTGATGGCTCTATAAATAATGGATTTAAAGGAAAGAACAGTGGATGTTCCAGCACTTAAACTTGGCACTGAGTTTTCAGAGGACAAAAAATTTTCACTTTTAAATTTATCATCTTTTATTTAAAATTGCTGTTGACATCCTATCTAAATGGAACCAAAATCTAATGGTTGAATGAGGTAAAATGAATTCCATAAAAGCCCTTGCCAAGATTCAGGCAATACACTACCATAATCACGTACACATTTGTTTGTGCTTAGTATTTTTCTCTCAAGCTGAGAACTTTTATATCGATAAATATGAATGCGTGTATTTGCATATGCATATATGAATCAAATATCTATAGTAAGAAGAGAGATCAAGCTATGTAGATTATAGGTAGTTATGTAAGAATGGATGGTAGAAAAATGATAGAAATATGATCTCAGAAACTTACGATAATAATGTTGCCAATTCTTAGCATAAATACTACAGCTGATAGAACAAATAATTGCATATGCCATCGTGTGAGAAAGCATTGTTTTTAAAAGGAGTAAGTCAGTGTCTCAACTTTTTAAACATCTTAAATTCTTAGCCCTTTAAGATACAAAAACTTGCTGGAAATCTCTCATAATTCTAGGCATGATTATTACTGGAACAAGTAAAATTTTGCTTCTGAGTATATTGAATCATAAAAAAGAAATGGGACTTGCAATTGCTTTATTTGACAAATGGAAAAAAACTTGTTTTTCATTAATTTTTTAAAGTTTAATGTTAAGCAAAGCATTTTTCATTGTGTTACAACTATCACAACTTAATTTTCATGCCACAATAATTCTGCCCAATGCCTCTATTACTGTTGATATGTGGTGCTTGGCAGCATGTCTGAATAATCAACTCTATGAGGAAAAGCAGTTTACTAAAAATATAATCAAGAACTAGTTTTCTTAGCACCACTAATATATTTTAAATGGATAATTGAAAGTGTGTTTTCTTGGTTTGAAAAATTATTTACCTTCTTTAATTTCTTCTTCTTGTATTTGTCCTTTGTTGGTTCTTCTCTTCTCTCTGATGTTCATTGCATCTTGACTTACTACTTCCCTGTTCATATTGTTCCATAGGCTTTCTGATCACTTGAGTCAAGCATTTTTTCTTTGAGTAGACTTCATAAACTAATTAACATGTTAATGTTATATATGTTAACTTCTGTAACTTTTCCCACCAATTATGCCTGTTAACAACAGTTGTGAAGTATAATCGCTAAATAGCAAAGATATGAGCAGTCCAAGGAATAAGAATAACAGAAAAGCAAAAATATATAATCATAAGAGGAAAAGTCAGGAACAACATAAAAGAGAAAATAACTTGAGCCAAGCCTTCAAAAAATATAGTGAATGTTAAAAAAAAATAAAAATTCAAACCATTGACCCAAAAATGTATATGACTTTTAGCAGATTTTTTAAAAATTTTTTAATGAACAGCAAAGGAAAACTTTTATCATTATCATGAACTTATGCAAATCAACACAAATACCTGACTCAATCATAGCTTTTCAAACTCAGCCCTGAAAGAGCTGCTCGCCCTATCAGTCTTGAATCCACAGACGTTTTCCACGGGATAATAGGCCTGTTCTCGTATCATTTACATCTGTTTGACAGAAATGCAGCTAAGTTAACACACCAGAAACCTTTCATTATAAATGAGATTAGTTGTGGGTAAAAATGTCTCAGCCAATATTGAGCATGAATTATATTTTCACTTTGAGAGGTAAGTAGCTATGATTCTGACAGTCTTCCTTCGTTTTTATTCTAGTATAGAGATTCCTAAGCTCATAATAACAGTGAGTTTACCATTTTTTAAATGTACTTGTTTTTTTTCTTCTATGATAGCCTTAGAATTAATATGCATTTTTGTTGGTAAAATGTAACAATCCCTTTTCCTGTAATGACAATGACAAATTGGATAGGCAGAGTATGAACCATTTTCCTTGCTAGAAAAATTTCCTAAAAGATTGCATATAATATGCCTGGCTAATACATGAGCTGACATCAAATACATGTGAGCCACGCATATACCTTACTAACGTTTTGTGATTGTGCTTACATCTGTCTTTCAGATTTCAGAGTTCAAGTATATGTATATTATCTACTTCCTTTTAATGGCAACATGAAATGGAAAAGCTGAATTTAAGTGTGATTTAGTGGTTGGACAACTATTACAATCTATCCAGTCCAGGAGAAAGTTAATATTGACTCCTCATCCTACCTATTGGCTAATCTACCTGAGAACAAAGCAGCATGTTTTTTCTCATTCAGCCTAGTCTATAGCTGAATTTAATTTCAGCAACCAATTTCATGAATCGTTTCATGTGAATTTGTGTGTAGTGTTCTGACTAGAATTCTTTATTATGTTTTATTTGTGTAATTTGAGTTCTGCCTGTGCATTATAATGATGTATCCTTTTACCTAGTCATAAACTCCAGACACCAAAAATTAGAAGGTAAGAGTCAAATTTAAAATTCAAATTAAACTACTTGCAAAACGGAAACCAGAATAAATGGTAGAAACACAATCTTGGAATATTTTTAAGAAAGATTTTATGTAAGTAATGGCAATCAGGGGACAGTAATGTTGATGTACTGGTGTTCACATATCAAACTAGTGTAGTAATTGCAGTTTTACTTAGCAGCGGCACATAAATGCTGAAGTTGAAACCTATAACTATAAATAAAATTGATGCACACTGTATTGCTTATGTTGTCACCTCTCCCATAAGAAAATGCCTCTGAAGGTGATAAGCACAAGCTAGATTTTTTTTCTGGAATATGTGTAAGCTAACTCTAAATTTTTTTCTCCAGAAAGTGATAAATTTTGAGGCATATGTCAATAATACATTTATTTCTAGTTTTGCTTCCATAAATATTTTCCCTCTGTCTTTAATACAACAGAGAATTTTGTAACTTTACTCCTTCAGCAACAATTGGTGGTATCAGAAACTAACATTTCTATGGGTACCAAAATAGAAGTATTCTGGAAAATTACAGGGACTTTAGCTTGATAGTGCATGCCCCATCAAAGAAGATTGGTCACTGCTTTATTGTGACCAGATACTGCTATGCTGAAATATGAAACAGTTATTGTCAGATATTAACCTTTCAAAAACAGGAAGAAATATTGATTTTTGTAGTGTGAACTAATCCGGAATGTTAAAAATCACTACATGGAGCAAATATGGTGTGTTAATAGGCCCGCGCTGGCATAAAGGCTTCTAGACAGAAACCTGACTCAGTGGAAATGATCACTCTGCACCTCAGCTACGATCTTGGTGCAGGGCTGGTTCTCAATCCCCTTTGCTGTTTCTCTGTCCAATTGGCATTGGAAACATTGTAGCGTGCTCCCCTTACTTCTCTAGAGTTGGAAAGCTCTGTCGCTAATCAAGAGCTATCATTTGTTTCCCTATGTTTTCCCTACCTGCTGTCTTTGGTGGCTCTTATTCTGTCCCGCGCAATGCTTTCAATACCATTAGGTAAAGCCTGACTATGCAAGGCACTTTGTCACATGGGATTCTTATCCTTTGAACTTAGAGGAAACAACATGGATCGCTTATTTCCTACACTCCTCCTTGAAGGAATAAAGATGTTTTTCCTTCCTTCTTATTGTTCTATCCCTCGGTATCTACAACACACCTGGCAAATAGGAGTTTAAATAGATTTAATGTATTAATGGGAACTAGCTAATTTACCTTTTCTCTCTGTTCTGATTCATTCGTTATCTGAACCTGTCTTTAATGGAAACTATGTGACAAGCATATACCTAATATCATTTAAAGTACCTATGTCCTTAACTAGGGATGGGAAACTATTCTCTTTAGTAAAATATAGTCCAGGATCTGCCTCACTTTAATAAAATGTCACGTAAGTTTTAAAGTATACCCCAGGTTTTGCATTAAATTTTGAAAATTTTGGGAGCAACTTCTTAATTCTGCTTCCAGGAAAACTATAATGGAATCACATTATCCTACATATCTCTAAGCCAATGAATACCTGCTGCCTACTTTATCAGATATCTAACCTTGCATACCAAAAAACCTTATGGGAAGCCATATAAGTTAAACCCTATGTGTATAATGTAATTTACAAGAAGTGTAGTCAAAAACAAGATGTCATGAATTAATTTTATACTTTAACAGATTAAAAATTGATATTTTAAAATTATTTAACTCACTGTAAATTTTCCTTAGTTCTTAACTATTCTGTTCACTTAACAAAAGCCATATACCTATTCTCACTAGATTATTCTATTATTAGCAGATGATTTTTTTTAAAAAATCTCAAAAATATAACTAATCATTTACATATAAGTATAAATGTAAGATTCTAATTTTACATAATTTCAAAACACACGCATTCTTGTAAAGCCAGCAGTAAAAATCACCACTTTCTGTTTTTACTTTTCCCCAAGTTCATATGATTTTATTTATGGTATGTCTAAACATTTAAGTCACAGTATCCCATCCTTTAATTTTATTTTTTGCATTACTTTCCTTTATTGAACATATCCTGATGACAGTTTCTCCTCCCTCTATTCCTCCCAGTTCTTCCCCAGCTCCCTTCCATCTGGACCCACTCCTTTCTGTCTCTTATTAGAAAATAACAGTCTTCTAAGAGATAATAGCAGAACATAACGAAGTAAAATAGTATAAGATAAAACAAAAACTGTCACATAGAGGTTGGATAAGGCAAACTAACAGAAGGAAGAGAGCCTAAGAGAAGACACAAGAATCAGAGACCCATTCATTCACAATCAGGAGTCTCATGAAAACACTAAACTGAAAACTATAATACATATGCAGAGGACCTGGTGCAGACCTGTGGCGGGGGGGAGGGGGGCTGTGCTTGCTGCTTCAGTCTCTGTGGGTTTGTATGAACTTTGCTTGTTTGATTTAGAGGGACTTGTTCTCCTGATGTTCTCCATTCACTCTCGCTCTTACGCTCTTTCTGCATTCCCTGGGGTTCCCTGAGCTGAGGAGAGGGCCTTGATGGAGACATCTCATTTAGAGCTGAATGTTTCAAGGTAGCTATCTATCTATCTATCTATCTATCTATCTATCTATCTATCTATCTATCTCTGTGTGTAATATTTGGCTTTGGGTCTCTGTATTTGTTCCCATCTGCCACAGGAGGAAGCCTTTCTGGTGATGCCTGAATAAGACACTGATTTATGAATATAGAAGAAAATCATTAGAAGACATTTTATCACTACTACATTTTAAAAAAAAAAAATCAGTAGTATTTGGTTATCCCTTTGATCTCTGAGCCATCTAGTCTCTGGTTCTTGGTCATGTACAGTGTCTTCTGGGTATCAGTTTCATCTTGTAGAGGGGCCTTAAGTCAAATCAGATAGATATTATTTGGTTACTCCTACAAGTTTTGTGCCATTGCCCTAGAGTATTTTGCAGTAAGGACAGCATTGTAGAGCAAAGACTGGGTTGGTGTTTATATTCCTTTTTTGGCAGCCTGCAGAGTACCTCCCTATAGCAAAGATACTAGAACATAGGAGTGAAGATTCTATGGAGGTGCCAGCTCATCCTCTCCATGTTCAATAAGTTGCATGGGTGTTGTCTTCAGCAATAGGGCCTTGCTGCCAGTTTGTGGAGAGTAACCTATTATCTTGGTAACAGCCTGGGTTTTATGGGCATCTCCATAGGTCCCCTTTGGCCAACAACTCAGCTAGACATAACTCAGTCTCAGTACTGGGAGCTTTGTTGGTGACAAAAGATTGCCAGTTGAGATTCTTTCTACTCCATAATACGAAGATTTTATTAGGATCGCCATCATATATTTTAGGAGGTTTCTACTTAACTAGGTATCCATACCACTCCTCAAATGCCCCTCAATTCTAGCTGTCTCTCCCCACATTCCTTCCCTCAACCCCATCTTCCCTCCCCTTCTCCACCTTCTCCTCCTATCCCAGTATCCACGCATACACACACCCAATCCACACATAAAATCTATACTATTTCCTCCTCCCAGTGAGATCCATGTGCCAATCCACCCCCGCCCGAGTCCCTTCCTCGGTACATATGTACATGACCTCTCCAGGTCTAGGGATTGTAGCTTGGTTATCATTAACTTAAAAGCTAATATCCACATAGACATCCACATATCCACAAATACATACCATATTTATCTTTCTGTGTCTGTGTGACCTCAGTCAGGATAATTTTTTCTAGTTCTATCCATTTGCCTGCAAAGTTCATGAAGCCATTTCTTTTAACATTTAAGTAATACTCCATCATGTAAATGTAGCACATTTTCTTTACTCTTTCTTCAGTTGAAAGGCATCTAGGTTGTTTCCAATTTCTGACTGTTATGGAGAAAGCAGCTATGAACATGGCTTAGCATTACTATTTTCTAGTAGTAAGATTTTACAGTGTATAATCACGTTGTCAGTCACTTATGATAGAACCATGCTTTACAGTAAAAAAAAAAAGGACTAAAATTGCCAAGATTTTCATGAGGTTCAATTCAGTTGGGTTTCCTATACTAATTTAAACAAAATTTTTAAAATGTCCTCATGTATGAAGATGGATACATATATATGTACTATCGCAATGTGCTATGTTTATACTGGTTACATTGAAAGACTTTATGTTTTAATTAAACTCTGTGTTTAAATTTGTACTGAGTAATCAATGTAAAAGACCATAGTAGGTTACAGACAAGTGATAACATATCTAATAAATGACAAAATCTATTTATTTTTCACTAGGAATTTGCACTTTTTTTTTTCATCTTCATTCACATGGTCAGTCCAACAAAGTCACAGAGTCCTTAGATGCTGATGGTGACATCAGACAGGTGGTGTTAGAAAGAACCCCAGCCAGAGGCAGCCATGAGCAGAGGAGAGTGGCAGCTTCCAGTTATATTTACAGTGTTTGTTTTGTGAGCCATACATGCAAAGGAAGTTGCTGTTGCTGCTGCTTCTGCTCTTTCTGCTCTTTCTCCTGTTCCTGCCCTCCTTCTCTTCCTTCTCCTCCTGCTACTTCCTCCATCTACTCCTCTTTCTCCTGCTCCTCTTCCTATTTATCCTCCTTCTGCTCTTCTCCTCCTTCTCTGACTCCTCTTCCTCTTCTTGCTCTTCCTCATCTCTTCCTTGTCTTCCTCATCTTCTTCCTCCCCTTTCATCCTCTTTTCAGAATTATCTGTCACCGAAATTACATTAATAAAATAGCTCATTTTTTAGACTTTCCTTAAGAGATTGTCAGTCTGTATTTATGTCTGTTATTCATTTTCAGGAGGCAATCCACAGCAGTCAAGAAACGCGAAGGAATGAACAAAAAGTTTCTAAAGCACATGGAACTGATGTCTTCAAAACAGAAATGGTAATTGCCTAGGAACACAATAATTTTCAAATGGTCTCCAGAACTGTGTAGGATTCTGAGTTTGCAGTAAACATATGCTTTTATCGTATGTATTTAGTATAAATATATGTGTGTCTAACCCTACTTTTCAGTTAGAAATATTTTTTAAAAGTGAAATGAGCACCCTAAAAATATGCCTGCAGTTAGGTGCTGTTCCCATGTGTTCTGTTATAACTTAAGTACACATTAAAAAAAAAACAATAGAAATAGTAGCTAGCATCCTCAACACGTACCAAATTTTCAGAAGAAAAACAGTCTAAAATGAAGATTATTTTCAGTGCTCAAATCACTTCCTTCTTAAAAACAATTACTCTCTTAAAATTGTCTTTAAACACAGATGTCACATCTTGAAAAGCACACTGAGGAAATAAACCAAGCTTCAAAATTTCATCAGTATGTTCAAGAAACAGGTAACAGTCCGAACTAGAACTATTGGCCTTCCTCTATTTTTGTCCTTTTGGTGTGTCTGGGTTTGGAGGACTTTCAAAAGACAGTCCTCACCGCCAAGTAACTTTAGTAACTGTGACTCATGTTCCCAAAGAGGGGAAGATAGCATTTCTGCATATAATTAGATTTTGCCTGCGGTAGTACATGTAATACTTTCTAAAATAGCTCATTGCCCAACAGACCTATGATAAATTCATCCTAAACCCCAAAAGGGTTATAAGGTAACCACTACTGAATTCTTTTTTACCTCAGGACGTAGAATAAAATTCATTGATTGTAAAGCAGCCTGACAATAAAATTAGCTATATTATATTAATATTAATGACAAATTTAGGAAAGAATATGTTCAATTCTCAACCCACAGATAGGAGGTCAGATCACATGGAAATTTCTAGATGTTTGAAAAGGATAAGGTACAGCTCTCTACTTGTACATAAGGGGAAAGGCCTCCTCCTCTGGTGAGGGAAGATTTCACCTCTCTGTGTCATAAACATTGAATGCAGCATTCTCCTTGCCAGGCTTGGTGACTCGTGTGTTAGTCCTGGCACTTAGGAGGATCAAGCAGGAGAATGGCTGCAGGTTCAAGGCAAGCTCATGTTACATAGTGAGATATAGGCTAGTCTAAGCTATAAATCTAAAAAGTTTCTCAAAATATTCAAACAAACAAAACGAAAAGTTGGCCTCCACTACTCTGTCTTTTGTTCTTTAAGATGTGTTTGTTTTCCTGAGTCTAGAATTAGATCACTGTTGCAGAAATTTAAAAAATATCCCCATCCAGAGATAACCAGTCCAACTTTCTTTTAAGGTTAATTTTTATGTGTGTGTGTGTGTGTGTGTGTGTGTGTGTGTGTGTGTGTGTGTGTGTAAGTAAGTAAGAGAAGAGGGGGAGAGGGAGAGAGAAAGTGAGACAGAGACAGAGAGAGACAGAGCAAGCCCAGAGGCCAGAAGAGGACATCAGATTCACTACAGTTGCAGTTCCAAGCTGTTGTGAGCTACCCAACATGGGTACTGGGAACTAAACTTAGGTCCCCTGTAAAATCAGCAAGCTCTTGCAAGTGCTGTACCATCTCTCTTGCCCCACTATCAAAAATTTATTTTTCATGTTTCTTTCTTTATATTTCTTGCTTCACTTCTAAATCATTAGAAAAAAAATAATGCCATGTACATAAATTTGTCCTTTGACTCTTGTTCCTTTATTTACATTATGAGTTTAATATAGCACAGCATTTCCTTCTCAAATGCCATTTTATTCATTATATAATATCCTTGTATCTACTTCTTTTTGTAGTCATTGATACGCCTGAGGATGAAGAGATTCCTAAGGTTTCCACTAAGATTTTAAAAGAGCAGTTTGAAAAGTCTGCCCAGGAAAAGTTCCTCTACTCTGATAAAGAAACAACAACCCCAGTCAAGAATATAAAGGTATGGTAGTTTCTCTATACAGGAACGCATTAAATGTTAAAATCATACTTAAATATACTTAAATTTTTGTGGCATTTTCTTAACAAAATTTTTCAAGTAGCTTTCATTCTTTTTTATTAGAAAGGTATTGATCTATGAGATAGAGTAAGATCTCCCTACCCATTGGACAAAATGAATGAAGAGTGATATATATGCTTTAAAGTCTATAACTAATTTCAAATAAAGTAATTAAGTCAATTTTAAATGCTAGATAGCCACATGTTCTGTTTTAAATTCCATGAAAAAAAAAAAACTCACAAAACTATGTCAAGGCATTTTCTATTTCCCTGTAGATTACTCTGCTCATCAGGTAAAGAGGGCAAATTAAGAGTATGCATAAATGTCAAGTGGGGCATAGTGATGTGTGCATCACCTTTAATCCCAGCACTTAAGAGAAAGGGACAGGCAGATCTCTGAGTTCAAGGCTAGCCAGGGCTACAAACAGAGACCTTATCTCAAAAAAAGAAAAGAAAGACAAGTACAAATATTAAAATATTAAATCACTAAATGATACATTGATGGAAGAAAATTATTATTAAAAATAGAATGTTACTTATTAACACATATTGAGTATTCTCCCAAGTAGGTTTAAACACAGTACATTTCAGTTTTCCAAGGAAAGGTTCACAGCAGAATCCTGGTTGTGAACTGATGAAAGGTGGAGGCCAGGAAATCTCCATACTACAATCATCATTATAAGCTTTGGTTTTCTCTCCCTTAAAGATTAAAAGTGACAGTGAAGAAACCTTAAAGCCATCATCAGCTGTGGGCACTTCTTCTTACACTTCAACCAGCCAGAGGAAGGAAACCTCAACCTCCAGTTATAGCAATCATAGTGTCACTTCAACAGCCCTGGCACAACTTAATGGCACTCTTTCAGGAAAGATGGAAGAATTTCCTCCTCCCCCACCAGATATGCTTCAAGCACCAATGGATGTGACAGCATTTTCCCAGTCCCCTGAATTCCCCAGCCCTCCTAGAAAACTACCAATCCCCAAAGGTTTATATTCCAAGCAAAGAAATTTGTATGAATTAAACCGTTTATATAAACATATCCATCCAGAGTTAAGAAAAAACCTAGAAAAAGATTATATCAGTGAAGTTTCTGAAATTATTTCTAGCCAGATAAACTCAGGGAACTCAGTTTCAGCAGATGTACAACAAACTCGGTATGTTTTTGAAAATACAAATGACAGTTCTCAGAAAGATCTGAACTCAGAGAGAGAAAACCTGGAGTGGGATGAAATTCTAAAAGGAGAGGTACAGTCAATAAGATGGATTTTCGAGAATCAGCCATTAGATTCTATCAACAATGGTTCTACTGATGAAGGTTACACTTCCAAGGGTATTGCTGACCAAGAACTCATTGCTGGGGGAGAACGTGAAATATACTACTTGGATGTTTGAAACTCAGCCAATAGATGCACTTGGGGTTCCTTCTACTGTTACTGAAGAAAACTCTGAGAAAATTCCTGAGCTAGCTAGAGGAGATGTCTGCACAGCAAGGTGGATGTTTGAAACAAGGCCTTTAGACTCGATGAACAAAATTCATCAAAGTCAAGAAGAAATAGCATCTACTGTTATAAAGGATATAACTGGGGGAGACGTCAAGACTGTGAGATACATGTTTGAAACTCAACAACTGGATCAACTTGGACAGCTTCACTCTGTGGATGAAGTAAACTTATTGCAACTCAGATCTGAACTCAAAGAAATTAAAGGAAATGTTAAGAGAAGCATAAAGTGTTTTGAAACTCAACCACTGTATGTCATCAGAGATGGTTCAGGCCAAATGCTAGAAATTAAAACTGTGCAGAGGGAAGATATCGAAAAGGGGGATGTGAGAACAGCACGTTGGATGTTTGAAACACAGCCTTTGGACACAATCAATAAGGATATCACAGAAATTAAAATTGTTCGAGGAATATCCATGGAAGAAAATATCAAAGGCGGGGTGAGTAAAGCAAAGTGGTTATTTGAAACTCAATCCCTGGAGAAAATCAAAGAAGAGTCAGATGAGGCTGTCATTAAAAAAGAAGCCATCATAGGAACAGATGTTTCTAAAAAGTGTTGGATGTTTGAAACACAGCCATTAGACATTCTAAAAGAAGTTCCTGATGCAGATACTGCGTCACCTGAAGAGAGAATAGGAGGTGACGTAAAAACTACCAAACATCTATTTGAAACACTTCCAATAGAGGCTTTAAAAGACAGTCCTGATACTGGAAAGCTTCAAAAAATCACTGCCTCTGAAGAAGAAAAGGGAGATGTTAAAGCACCAAAAATGGGTTTTTGAAACTCAACCTTTAGAAGATATTAGAGAAGATAAGAAAAAGTATACACAGACAGTGAGACTTGAAGCTGTTGACCGGGGTCATGTAAAAAACTATACACATATCTTTGAATCCAGTAATTTACTTAAGGTAGATGCATCACATCAAATTGAGGTAGAAGGACTCACACGAGGTACTGTGCAGTTGAATAAATCTCTCTTTGAGACAACTCCACTGTATGCCATTCAAGATCATCTGGGGAAATATCACCAAGTAAAGACAGTCCAGCAAGAAGAAATCCTAAGAGGTGATGTAAAAAGCTGTAGGTGGCTTTTTGAAACAAGGCCCATTGACCAGTTTGATGAAAGCCTTCATAAATTTCAGATAATTAGAGGAATATCTGCTCAAGAAATACAGGCAGGGAATGTGAAATCTGCTAGATGGTTGTTTGAAACCCAACCTCTTGACTCAATTAAATATCTCAGCAATGTGGATGAAACAGAAAGCAAAACTGAACAAACTACAGATATTGTTAAAGGGAATGTCAAAACCTATAAATGGTTATTTGAGACCCAGCCAATGGAGTCTCTTTATGAAAAGGCTTCCTTGATGACCAACACTGAAGATATTCATAAGGGTGATGTAAGAACCTGCACCTGGCTTTTTGAAACCCAGCCACTTGATACCATAAAAGATGACTCTGAAGCAACAGTCAAACTGCAAACTGTAAAGCAGGAGGAGATACAAGGTGGGGATGTTCAGACAGCATGTTTTCTTTTTGAAACAGAAAATCTGGACAATATACAGGGGAATGAAAGGAAAGAAAACAAGCCCGTGGAGATGGATATACAAGCTGGGGATGTCTCTGGCATGAAGTATATGTTTGAGAATCAGTCCTTAGATTCTATAAGTTCAGAGGATGTTTTGAATAAGATCAAAACCCTAAAAACTGAATACATTCAGAAAGCCGAATCAGAAATTTTTAAATGGCAATGTTTAGGTGGCTATTTGAAAACCAACCCATTGATATGATAAAAGAAAATCAAGAAGGTAGTGGACTGGTTAAGACAGTGACAGATGTACAAGGTGGAGATGTGAGAAAGAGGTGCTTCATTTTTGAAACGTTTTCTTTAGATGAGATTAGAGAAATTTCTGATGGCAGCAGCAGCAGGGAAACAAATACTGAAGAAATAATCAAAGGTGATGTCCAAAGCTACAGAATGCTCTTCGAAACACAACCACTCTACGCAATTCAAGATCAAGAAGGGTTTTATCATGAAGTGACAACAGTTAAAAAAGAAGAAGTAATTCATGGAGATGTACGAGGAACAAGGTGGCTCTTTGAAACAAAACCATTAGACTCAATTAATGAAACCAAAGATGTATATGTTATTAAATCTGTCACTCAGGAAGACATTCAGAAGGGGGATGTGAGTTCTGTCAGGTATAGATTTGAAACTCAGCCACTAGATCAGATTTCGGATGAATCACACAATATTGTACACACTGTCGACCATATTCAAGGAGGCAATGTGCAGATGAGTAAACAAATCTTTGAGTCTGAAAATGATGACAAGAAGAATTATGTAAGGACAGTAAGTGTCAGTGAAATACAGAAGGGCAATGTTAAGACTTCTACTTGGCTGTTTGAGACTCACAGCATAGAGCAGCTGGGAGAAGGGTCTGGATATGAAAATATCAAGACTGTCATCCAGGAAGATGTGCAGAAAGGTGATGTTAAGCAAGCAGTGTGGCTTTTTGAAAATCAAACATTGGATTCTATTAAGGAAGTAGATGAAAGTGACACAAAAATCACCAAGGAAGAAATTCCTCTGTCAGATGTCAAGACAACTACATGGCTCTTCGAAACAACACCTCTTCATGAATTTAACGAAACTAGAGTAGAAAAGGTAGAAATTGTTGGCAAAAGCATTAGAGAAACCTTGGAAGACCTCTACTCTCAAAGAGTTATTGAAGCTCCTGGAATCATCATTGAAGCTGATGAAGTCGGGGATGTCCGCATGGCAAAATACAAACTCATGAACCAAACAACTCCAGAGATACAAAAAGAAGAAGCCATCAGGGCTGATCTCAGAAATATAATGATAAGCTTACTTTCCCAAAGAGACTGTACAAAGAGAGAGATATTTGTCAGTGAAGAGGAGAAGGGAAATGTCAACTTGACTAAAACTCAACTATTAAACAGATCGACTGAATTTCATGCTGAAAAAGAAGAGATAGTGAGAGGGGATGTAAAACAAGCAATAAAAAAGCTGTTCTCAGAGGAAAAGAGTGCAAAGAAGGGCATCCTAATTCAGGAAGATGAAAAAGGAGATGGTTAACATGACTATTTATTGTCTTCTTCATGAAAATGCTGGTGACAAGACACAGCGCGAAGACATAATAGGGGCGATGTGAGACGCACCATTCATAACCTGTTGTCTTCTGCATCAAACAGTAAAATATCTGAAAGGACAAAAATCGATGCCTCCGAGAGGGGAAATGTTCAATTCTTTACTACATGCATAGAAACTGGAGCTCTGGATTACCTCAAACAACTTCAAACAGGGGCGAATGAAACACTCACAGCTAGAAAACAAGAGCGAGAGGAGGAAATAATTGGTGGTGATGTTGAGAGCACAAAACTGTTACTAAAGAGAAGGCAGTCTTCATTTGAACGCACTGTTAGTGAAACTGACATCATCCCAGGAGATGTACAAAATGCAGTTAAAGTCTTCATGACAGAGCCTCAGAGTTCAGTGTATAAGACACCAAAAGAAGAGATTATAAAAGGTGATTTGAAATCAACCCTGAGTTCTCTCAACCAGGCGGTGAATCAGAAAACAGTGGATAAAACAGAAGGAATCGTAACAGGTGATAGGTTGGCCATACCCAAGTCACTTGAGGAGTCAAGTGACAGACAGAAAGAATCTAAACAATCTGTTGATATCCCTAGTGATATTGAGCAAGCTATTGAGTGTCTTGAGAAGGCTACCAACACAAGGACCGAAATCCTGAAAAAGGAGTTGATACTTGATGATCTTCAAACATCATTAAGGTCATTGAAGGAAGCACAACGGGGTTTCAAAGAGGTGGATAAAGAAAAACTAATCAAAGAAGATGTACTACCCGGATGGTAGGATTCTCAGAAAGACAAAAAGCAGGAATTCATCCAGCAGCTGTCCAGAGAGACAAAAAAAGTCTTCTTCAACCAATGCCAGGACCATTTGAGCCAGCAACCAGGCAGCAAGCAGGACAAGGCACTCTTGATGAAACTTCACAGAAATCTTGCCATCGGTCTGTAATAGAGGAACGAACTGAGGCTAATCTTCTCAAAGCCCCTAAGGGCACTGTAAAGATTGTCATTGATCGAGAACAAAACAATGATGCTCTTGAGAAAAGCCTTAGAAGGATGTCTAATTCAGAGGACAGATCTATGAAAAATGTCTTAGAATTCGGTGATAGACAGGGTGTCTGGACTGAAAGCAAAGAATATCTGTGTAGTGGCGATCGTATGAGCAAACAGTTTACTGCAACCATGTCAATGAAGGAAAATCTAAAAACCAAAGAGTCTGAGAATGTGAGAGAATTGAAAGACGGTATCTTTAACTCCAGCCCATCTGTGGGTAAAACATTTAGAAAGCAGCAAACAGCCTGTGAATTGAGGAATGGCCACCAGAAGTCTCGGTTCCAGGAATCCTATGGGAAGAGTCAAAAAATTACTAAAAACATTAATATATCAGCAGATGTAGAGAGTTATACATCAGATCACACCCAACAGCCAGTCAAGACAGCTGAAGAAATACAAGGGATAAAAAGGGACTTTCAAGAGCAAGCCTTGCTACGTCAGGAAACCCAAAATTCTAATAAAGACAGGAAGAAAAGTAACATGAGTCATCAAACTTTGCCTGTAGATCAAGGTGTACACAATGCAACAGAGGTGAGAATCTCTGGGAAAAGCCACAAAAAACTTCAGGAAACTGACAAAACACAGAAAATTGATGTTTGTCTGGAAAGCCAGGACTTTCTAATGAAGACAAATACTTCCAAAGAGTTAAAAATGGCAATGGAAAGGTCCCTTAATCCAATCAACCTTCACCATGAGTGCAATGCAAAAGAAAAAGAGGACTCCCTTCCACCTCCGTCTCCCCCACTCCTCCTCCACCATCCAATGCATCATCTGAAATTGAATTTCCTCTCCCTCCGCCACCACCTTTAATGTTGTTGCCTGAAAAAAATGAATTTCCTCCCTCATCA
>JAMJFZ010000914.1:0-81471 GCA_026225945.1 Cricetomys ansorgei
GGCTCCATCTCAAAATAATTGCTTTAATTTCTTTGTCATTTTTCTAAACCAAAGCAAAGTCTTGAAGTGTGCTTTTCCTTTATGGAGTCAATACAGAAAATAGTTTGAAAGCTTTTGTGATCTTTTTATACTGTAAAGGCCCAGGAAACTGAAGACTGGGCACACACACATGCCTACATGTACATGTTCTCCATACAGATGCTAAAGAAGTTATCTAGTGATCTACAGAAGCAGTGCCAGCCTGAGGAGCTGGTGCATATCTCTCTGGAGGCTTCCAAAGCACCAGGGTGTTGATGCCAGTGCCAAGAGGACTGGTACCAACTGCATTTACATTGCTGCCGATACCCGGAGTGTCATCTCTGTAACCCAAGCCCTTCTAGCGCTACTTCCCCTCCAGACAGTGCTTCTGATACACAGCCACTGTGGTTTTCGCACAATGCCCTTAAGAAGTGAAAAAGAAAGATGACTTAGTTTTTCAAAGTCTTCTAGTTTAAATCCTCCTGCAAAATCTGAATGCCAGGTATAGTGCTCTTCTCAGAGGCATGAACTTCTGGAAACCTCAACTCATCACCCTCAAAAGGATTTTCATCATACAGATAGATCCTGGCAAGCTGGCACTAGTCAAAATATTTTTTGCAGCCTGTTTCGTTTCTTAGGGAATCAAATAGAGACTCATTTAAGCTAAAGCCAACACTAAATTGCCATTTGAACAATAGATGAGAAGGACAGACTAGCTAGTTAAAAAAGAAATCTATACCTAGTAACTGATGAAAGTAATTGAAAATCCTAAAGCAGCAACACACACATACAACACACACCCACACCCCCACAACCCCCCCCACACACACACACAAGGAAACCTCATGGACTATATTGTTTTATGTGTCCACTGTCACAAAATACCTGAGGAAAACAACTCAGAAGAGGAAAGGTCTGTTTTGACTCACTGCTTCAGAGGCTTTAGTCCGTTGTAGACTCAAGGCAGGTGAGCATAGGGAATAGCTAGGCAACCTGAAACTCCACCTGGCCTGGGCTGCGCACACACCCTTTCTCACAAAGCTCTTAGTGGGCTGAGCCCCTTACCTGCAGGTGCTATGCATAGGCAATCCTCTCCTACCATAGTACCTAGCAATCTAGGGTCCACACCTGCATCAGACTGAGTGCACACCCCACTCCCAACAGTGGAATACATTTCTCTTCCTTTAAGCAATGATCAAATGTAGGCAGTTTGTATTAAAACATATTCCCAGTTATATTTATGTACAAGAGCAAGGGGCTGTTCTTGTTTGAACTGTTTTGGACTATATGTGCAATAAGACAAACTGTGTAATCTGAACGGACTTTTAGGGGAAATCCCCTATTTACCATCTTATGCCTCTGCATTTTGGGGCATATATATGATTAAAATCAGGTGCATCCTGGGAAAGGGTATGTGCAGTGAGCAAAAGCTCACATATCTCAAATGCATCAATCAAAATAACATCCAAGTTATACCCTTTAGTAAACAGCTAACATCATTCTCTGTAGGGATGGAATAAGGCTATGTCGTGAGTGTGCTATTCATTCTTTGACTCTATGGATGTGCTGAAACTTCACAGAATTATATAGTATACGTAAGACATGTAAAACCTGGAAATAGGAATACGGTCTGTGTTTGACTTCATAGTGCACCGACATCACCTCCCTAGTTTCGACAATGCACTGTGGTCGTAGAAGAACACTGTGCTGTGGAGAAGCTGGGTGAAATGTACTGCAGGAGCTCTCAGGACTACGCTGGATATCCAATGCTACTTCAAAACTTAAAGAAAGAAAAACTCGAACATGTAATTTCATAAGAAAATAACAGTTGGCTGTTCAGAACTGCTCTGAGTACAATGATCAGAGCATTGTGAGTTTCCTATGGTTATTTCAACCATTTCTAACTCTAGAATCTAAAATGATGTCATCAAGGGGTTCTCGCAAGGTGTTGTGTCTCCTAACTTTCTGCCAGCATCAGGGAAAATGAGGAAGAAAGACAGAAAGGTCAGGGTCAGGGTCAGCCCAGGCTACAGAGCGAGACAAGAACAAATCAAAAGGCTACCTTTTCTTGAGTAAACAAAACAAAAAAATGAAGCTTTAATAATTCCATAAAACCAACATCCATTTGTTCATGAATTCGGTGCACAGCATTCTAACAACTGGCAGGGACGGGTGTGGGGGGGGGCTAATACTGTCTTAGAACTTATGCTACCTGATGATAAAGAAAGAATAGGTTAAAGACGTTATTTGATTTAGTAGAATACAGACAATATCTCAATTTCTGAGACATTACAGTAGAAAATGCAAACCCTACTAGCTGTTTTCATGAGCTACTCTGTAGTATTTGTCAGCAACCTGCTCTGTGAGGAGCACGGTGTGTGACATTGGAAATGCATGTACGTGAACAGGGCTTGCGATTTCAGAGTGCTCACCTGGGACGCTGAGCGCCAAGACGAACAGAGATGCTAACACCTGACGATCTTCCCCCCTTGGCTTAGGTTACACTGACTGCTTTTCCTTCCAATGCTGACAGATGAGTTTGCCAAATAATTAAGCTGTTTTCAAGCAGCTTCTTCCTCAGCACAGTTAGGTAACAGGAGTTAATAGGTTCTCAAAGTAGAGCGAAAGGAAACACAAGGTAAGAGGTGACTGATTACGGTAATAGAATAATTAAGTTCCATTAAGATCAATTACTGGCTCAGGGATCTTAGCAATTTTCTTTGTAGTCATTCACAATGGTCCTCTCCCTCTCTTACTGCCATATGCAACCGTACTTATTACCTAAAAGAGAAATTAACTCAGTTCTCTCATCTTTTCCTGGCCTGATGCACAGTACTGATTCTCCTCATGTCTAGTCCAGCACACACACACCCCATTCTTTCTTTGTGTTGTGTTCATGTTTCCTTTGATTTGCTCCCAGCATAGACCATAGATTCCCCGACCCAATGCGAAGGTGCAGACTGCAGAGTGTAACTGGGTTCTGCTCTAAGCCCAGCGCCAGTGCCTGTTATATTACTAATCTAGTCTATTGGGAATATCCTTGTTCCTTTTTTTTTTTTTTTAAATCAGATGTTTTGAAAAGGAAAGAAGCTACATCATTTGCAGTAAAATGGATATAACTGAATAGAATCGCATTGAGTTAAGCCGGTCTCAAAAAGACAGACAAAATAGTTTGCGTTCTGCCATACGTCGTTCTCAGGTTTTACACAGATAAAAGATAATTTTACATAAAATTAAGTATGTACGTGTACCATGAGAGCAGAAGTGAAACTGTAGAACACGGTGGAGTTATAAGAAGGGACACTGGAAGGTGGCGTGCTTGAGAGCGAGCGTACTCAGCATGCAATGTGTACGTCTATGAAAGTACCCTCCTACAGCACCGCACCATGGACAACGAATACATACAATGGGAAGCTTTCTCAATGACAAAAAGTCAGCTGCGTGATACCCTTCAGTGCCGTGTAAGCCTTAACTTGAAAACAAGGTTCCATCATGATGTGGGCGTGCTATTGATCTGAACACTTCTAGCATCCCTCATTAGCTTTAAGGGTCAGGTCCCATTTGAATGCGCTGAGCGATCTTTTCAACAGGATTTAAAGTCCTTGTTGCAATCTGTCTATTAGTAGCATAAATTCTCCCTAACCTTCAGCTTCTCTGCCTGTCAGCCTTGAAGTAGAAAGTAAATTAGAGGGTGCCCTTCCTTGGACTATGCGAGTGAAAAATAATGATTAAATGGTATCCGATTGACTTAGTGTTCTCTTTGCACGTCTTCAGTTCTGTGTGGCAAAGGGCAAAGTATTTAGGGTGGGATATAACCCTCCAATACTGCTATTATTTAACATATATATACTGCTATTATTTAACATAACATATTTAACATGTATATATGTATATATATAAAATCATATGTTAAGTATGAGGCATTGTTCTACATGTGCGTTCAGAGCTGTGAACAAGAAAAGCATCTCCGGTCCTTACACAGTTTACATTCTAACGAAGGACGAATGATCAGAGACAAGGAAATAATGCCAGAGAATGACAGACTTAATTGTCCCTTTCCACAATGATATAGAGCTTATTATTTCCTAGGGGAGCATGTAAAGTCACAGGAAAGCTACGACATAGCCTTTTCCTCATGTGAAACTGGGGAAAAAAGTAATCTGCTTTATGCTTCAGCGTGCTTACTTCCTTGGAAAACTAATGGATTCTTAGCTGATCCTCACTCTGTGGGACAAATGCTGGGAGACTAAGAGAGTGCCTGCTCCATTCTCAGACACAGTAACTGAGTAAGTCTAGTCACCCTTGATGAGCAAAGAAGACTCTCCCAGGCATAGATACCGAAGATTCTCTGTCCTGGAGGTCCAAGGTGGGGGCGGCTCCTGATGAAGGGCCTTGAGAAGTTGCTTTGAAGCTAAAAAGGGAAGAGTAGGAAGAGGGTCCAGGACAGAATATCCACTTGAGAGGCCCTTTTCTTATAGGCAGGAGGCCTTAGTCCCTTTCCTTGAGTCCTAGGGGGAACAACAAAGTCACAGCTGAGATCTGCACTGTCTCCAGGCAACCAGATAAGAACTCCATCTGGAAAGGACTAAGCAAATCACAGGGGCACAGAAGAGAACTGGTAATGACCGGGAAGTGGAAAATCTCCAGCTCTCCCAAACACAGAGACCCAAGGCGGTTTCAGCAGCAACACAATCTATTAACCAGTTTGATTTCTCATCCCTTTCACTAGATGCCCCAACTAGCAATTTAAAAGGAAAAGGGTTCATTTGGTTTGAAGTTTAGGAGGTTTTAGTTCATCATAACAGGGAAGGATGGCAGGACAGAGCACCCCACATCATAGCTCCCAGGAAACAGATGGGCGCTATGAAAGGAAGGAGTTAGGCCAAGAAGAATGACCAAAGAATCTCCTTTGGTGAATCTCAATCCAATGCACTGTTAATAAAACTTAACCACGACAGCAATAATAATCAGAGAGCTGAGTAAATAGACAGACAGACAGACAGACAGCAAAAAGAAAACCCTGAGGTTGGAAAGACGGTTTTAGTTGGCAATATGCTGACTAAACAAGCATAAAGACCTGAGATGATACGCCACACCTACATAAAAGCTGGACACAGTGGTATGCACCTATCATCTCAGGAGCTATAGAGACAGAGGGTCCCTGGGGCTTGCTGGCTAGCTTGGCTAGCTAAATTATCAAGCTCCTGGTTCAAGGAGAAATCCTGTCTCAAAATATAATGTGGAAGAGCTGGAGAGATGGCTCAACATATAAAGTGCTTTCTACGAAGTATGAGGATAGGAGTTCCTACATGGGAGACGGAGACAGGGAGCTTCCCAAGCAAGCTGGCTAGCCAGTCTGGCTGAAACCCAGACTACTTCTAAATTCAGCAAGACAACTAGCCTCAACATGTAAGATAGAGTTCAATAATAACACTTAACATCAACCTCCAGCCTCCTCATGAACACAGCCCACACACATACAAGCGTGCATTCCTGCATCTATGTATAGCATACATTCCTGCATCTATGTATACCACACACATATATGAGCAAATAGATGACATAGAGAACACTTGTAGAAGCCACTCAACCCAACATCTGGCCTCCACAACCACACAAACACAAGCGCACAAGCACCTCCACACATACAAAAACACCCAAAAGAAAACTGTGTAGACAGAAGACCACAAAATTCAAATCTGTATCATCTACAAACCTGATCCTCAGTGGGCTACCACCCACTGATCCATTATCATGGACATACACAAATAAGGACTACTGTTAAGGACGGAGTGGGGATTTTACATGGGGAATAAATAACGCATTACATTCGATGTTTGGAAAAAGGAACTCCAGCATTCCAGAGTATAATCATGCAGCAAAAGTTCCCTTGCCGCTTCTGTGGGGTACTTTAACAAGTAAATAAGTCACAGCAGAGTCTAAGCCCTGTGCGACCAATTAACTCTACAATAACACACTGAACTGTATTGCAAGTGTGAGCTACATAATGAATTGATATAAAAATGTGTGTTTGTGTTCTGCCTGCTAACAGTTCGCATATGGATTTGACATGTATGAAATAGCTGTGTTATTGAAAATGATCCAGAATACACAGGATGTTGTAATTTCTATTCTTGAGAACCTAAGGTGCAGAAGAGAGACACCCAAGAATAAAAAGTGTCAGTCACTGCAAAATTATTATATGTTTTCTTTTATTTAGTTAAGAATTTGAAGCATGCGGAGCTGTCATTTATGGAATGCAGTTATTCATTAATTAAATTCTAATTATGAAGTTATAAATTGGTACTAATATGGATGTCATTAAGCCATCTAATGGGAGAGTTTTCAATGTTCTCATGTTTGAATCATTAACTAGTTAATTGATTGAGCATGTCTGTATTTTGTTCACACCCGTTTATTGTCAATTGAGTGAACCTTACTTATATTTAATTCTAGAAATAATAAAACATTTCCACGTTTAAAAATAAAAAGCCCAAGTTAAGTTTCACTTCCAAGTGTTAAGTTGCTACATTAAATTATTTCAGACACCTGATACCACCTAAACAAACATATTTTAAACATAGGGCAATTTAAATACACAATTGGCGATTTGGGTTGTCATTTTAAGTCTCCGAGGCAGTATATTTACTGGCAACCGTCTCAAAGACAAGAAGCTTTGAATAGTAAAGACAACTCTTGGATTACAACCACATTCAGCCTAGACAGTCCTGAGGATCCAGACTTCTTTGGAGTGCAAATAGCGAAGCTTCAAAGAGAATGGGAATGCCTAACACACACCCCAGAGACAGCAGACATTGCTGAAGCCCACAGCCACCCGGCGCGTGCTGAGAGAGAGGTCTCTCACCTACCTCTGTCACTTCTTCAGGAAAGAAGGCACTTTCCAGACAGCTAGCTTACTGGGTGGAATTTTTAAAAGGGGATAGGGAGTTTCAGGGAGGGGCCAAGCAGGGCAGGGAACTGTTTCTCTGTGTTACAACAATCCCTCTAGTGGCTGGGTCATCACAGAGGCATTTCCTGCAGCCGGCTGTGGCCCAGGTGCTGCCTCTGAAAATGCAGAAATTCAAAACACTGGCCCTTCCATTGTTCACTAGTGTCAGCGTTTTTTCTGAAGACAGCTCCTCTTGAATCTAATAAATATGTTAAGTGTGAAGAGAACCTACACTGTGCTTCTAAAATGAACGTTTTATCATAAATATCTCCAGATTCAGCTACAAACTGAAACTGTAGTCTCAGTGTGTGTGATCTATTGTGTACGCTTAGGAGCCGGGGAAATCAAGAGCACTTGCTGCTCTTGCAAGAGGACTGGGATTTGAGACCCAACACCCACAAGGCAAGGCACGACAGCTTGTTCCAGGGTATCTGACGCCCGCTTTTGGTCTCCACAGGGCGGCTGGCATGCACATGGCACATATACTTATCGACAGGCACTCACATGTACAGAGAAAATAAAAATAAACTTGAAAAAAAATCCTAGACAGTCAGGGATCTGGGTTGCTAAACTAAAATAATACGAAGAGACTTATTTAATTCCTAATATTCATATTACATGGAGATCCAAACATCTGAAGAGCGGTCAGTGCAGAGACAATAAGGAAAGTGACCACAGTGGTGACGGCCACCTGGGCAGTTGACAAGATCTTCCATTTTATCCATGTGAATACAAACTGCTCTGGGCGGCAAGATCTGGGAGGCTCTGTCATGTGGTTGTCTTAAGCAGAACCAAAACCAATACCGGGATTTGGGCATTGGAAGAATCGGCACTGTGCAGCACTGGGCAAAACGACAGCACCACCGAGAGTGATCCACAGGCCCAATAGAATCCCATCAAATTACAATGACTCCTTCTCTGAAACAGAAAACTAAAACCTTAGAATCTGTACAGCGCCATGAAGAACTCCAAAGAGCCAAAGCAACTCTGAGCAAAGAGAACTAATCTACCTACCAGCTCACATCCATTATCCCAGGACTCAAGAGGAAAACAAAAAAGGATTGCTGAGTTTGAGGCCAGTCTGGGCTACATTATAAATTCCAGGACATTTGGGGCTTCAGAAAGAGATCATATCTATAAATAAAGAAGATAGTCAATAAGCAATTAATGAATTAGAAGCTAGAAGTATCGAGTACCTGCTGTCATAATCAAACATGAATTTGGGAGAGAATATCTATCATCACCAACACTACTTGTGCTTCAAAACCTCTGCCACCAGCTCCTTACTGCAGGAGTCAGCTTCCTCCCCTGGGCTCACCACGTTGGGTGCTGTAGATCAGTCACAACTGACAAGAACTGTACCCAGGATTCCTACTTTTAGACTATCCGGTTCCAGTTTTATTCTACTGCACTTTTTTAAAATTAGTGATCTGTTGACTTTCACAGGAAGTGTCAGAGAACGGTCTCCATTTCTGTTGCAGCTAGGTTAGATCAGAGCAATACTGACCTGCATGTCCATAGTCTCTCCTTCTGTCCGAGAGAGAGAGAGAATGTGCATGCACAGGTATGCATGTGTAGGATGCTGTTTAGTTACAAAATTATAAAGAAACATTCCATGAATATCCACAAATCTGAAGTTTCTATCCTCCCCTTAAAAGCTGCATCTGAGCTTCTAGGTCAGAGATCAAGTGCTGACAGGAAGGCCTGTCTCCTTACCAGATAGCGTGATCTTGGTTCTCCCAGTGTCCTTGCAGACCCTGCATTCTCTTCTAAATAAGCATTACATTGTTCTGGAATCATGTGAAATATTGTCTATTAACACAAGGTCCTGAATCACTGCTCAGTGAGGGTGTTTACCCAATGTGTTGTCACTGTACATAATTTCTTCACTTTTTAAGATCACAGGATACACCAAGTCCTGTGTCTGTGTCTCCAGCAGCAATGAAGGTTATGAGTTGTAAATGAGGGTTTCTAACACCCAGAGGTCCCACACAACTCACCAGCCTCACATTGAATTTCAGGTTAAAGAATTAGGAGAGAGCACGGAGTGAATATCAAAATTGGACTGTGGCTGCACAAAACAATGATACTTTTCTTTCCAAATGTGAATGGTTGCAAACATATGGCAATAATAGTTCACACAAACAAAAGGGGATGAAGTTCCAGTCAAGTGTTCTAAATGTCTACCAAGTTCAGGTAAGCCAGGCCACTGTTGGCAGAGACAAAGACAGAGACCAAACAAGAAAGCCAGTCACCAAAGCCTGTCCTGAAAGGACCAGGGACAGCACAGAGAAAGGAATGACTGTGAAAGTCTGATCAAATAGAATGCACTTAGAAGGCATGAGTCCTGCCACATCCGAAAAACAAGGAAGCACAGTGGAAAGGGACATCCCGGAAGTGAAATACGAAGTGTTTTTGCAAGAAAAGAGCAAAGTCTAAAATGCTAGTAAAAGACTCTGGAAAATGCTTAGTAAGTCTCTCAAAAAGCCGAATCAAAGTAAAATATAGAAGAAGAAGAAGAAGGAGGAGGAGGAGGAGGAGGAGGAGGAGGAGGAGGAGGTGGAGGAAGAGGAGGAGGAGGAGGAAGAGGAGGAGGAGGAGGAAGAGGAGGAAGAGGAGGAAGAGGAGGAGGAGGAGAAGAAGAAGAAAGAGAGAATAGATTAGGATCAGTCCAAGGGATCTAACATCAGAATCCTAAGAGCACTAGACAGAAAGGAGATAAACCCAGGAAGACAGACCTGGACCTGGACCCAGCACTAAGAGGCTGAGACGGGAGGATTGGGTCACTGGGTTATACGGTGACACTCTGTCTCAAGAAGTCGTATAAATGAATAAATAAATAAACAAACAAACAAACAGAAGGGATAAGGTTTTGGTTTAATGTTTAAGAAAAGCACTCGGCGGCAAGCACAGGGTGAAGGACCCCATTGTGGATGAGCCTTGAGGAAGTCCCGGAAATCCCATTCTGTGATGCACTGATAGCTTTGGACCACCATAGGTACAGGAAGGAGTTTCCTTTGAGCTCCCCTTACTTGCCTAAAGAAGCTCCTCCCCCATGAGGAGCTCAGTCACTGGGAATCCTATCAATCAGAGAACATGAACAACACACACATATAACTTTGATTAATATGTAATTTTAAAAGAGAGAGGGTGACTCCTTGAACTCCAGAAAAAATTTGAATGAGTCACTGGGTGTGACAGGAAACCTGCAATGCTGGGTCTGTAAAACTAAAACCATCCTTTTCTTGTCCTCACTTCCCACAGAGGATGGGCTAACTCAAAGGAAAAAGAATACCTCTGAGAATCACTAATTGCTAGCAATTAACGACTCTTTTCTTCCTGCCCAGTTGCAAATCATTCTTTCCTAAGAACTAGGCCTGCCAAGCTCATTCTAAGCAGGTGTATAGCTAATAATGTCCCTTATAAAGCCAAGGTGAAAGTCTACGTCTCATGTTCCAGTTCTCTTGTGTGGCTGTATAAAAGACGTGGGTAACAGAGGACTCTGTGCAAAGCTGAATGTATATCAGGTGCAAGGACAGGTCACACTTGGTGTTTGTGAATGCAGCAAGGATGTCATTATTAAATGTCTGCAATCTGCTAAAAGAATCGCTGCCACCAGAGGACTTTCATTAACAGATGCAGCTATGAATGAAGAGAAATGCAGTTTAATACAACATGACCACCACCACCCAAAGCCCCGGGAGCTCAGTGGTTCGTCTAGATTTACCAAAGGTTCCTCCTCCACTCCTGCAGTCCCAGCAATGGTGCTCAGCGTGCTTGCTTGCACTTCAGGGCCAAGATTTTTAGCAAGTTGCCTGTGCTTTGTTGCTGTCTTCTGCCTTTAAGCATTCTAAAGCTGAGAAGGGTCAGAGTTTTTATAATGATGTCAGATTAGCACGACATTGCACTCATGGCTCTTATTCATGGTTTGGAGAAAACTAATGTAACAGTGGAATCCTATTGGGCATCCAAAATTCCCTCATTACTCATTTAAATACTGATTTTGCTCAATGATCTTAAATGGTGAAATATATAATGGGGATTTTATTGTCCCATTGGTCTCATAAGTCATCAAATATCGGATGACCAAACGTCAGTAAGTTCAACCGTATCTACTTTCCTTCCTCCGGGGTGTGCACAAGAGACGATGTGTCTCATTTTGAAACTCATTTTCTCTCACACAAAGAATAAGGATGGCAAAAGAACAAATTTGGATGTCATGCACTTTGGACAGAAACCAGCCTGATGTACATCTTGAGAAATTCTGGTTGTGGACGGTCTGTCTCTTAAGAATGCCTCTCTGCCACTGCACCACAATTCCATTTCCACTGAGCTAGCCACTCTGGCAGGCTCTCTTATTCTCAGATGGCTCCCACAAATCCAGCTCTAAAACCTGAGCGTTCGTTGTCTTGTTCTGGACGCTCTTGGCAGGTGTGAACTTTCCATCTGAGGCATGATTCTTATTGATGTTAACAAATAAAACTCCTGAGTCAAATGTTGGCTAGAGCAAAGCAACTCTCCAAACATATGGACTCAAGATGATTTTTCACACACAGGCAACAGAAAACTGAGTCTAAAACCCCAACTGTTCAGTTCCCTTGCTAGCTCAGCCTGTATTCTGACTCACACATCTGCACGTAGGTGAATAAACCATGCCTCCTCAGTGTTTCTGTTCCCAGTTCACGTGTGCTGTGATTCGTCTTCACTCGGGCACTTTTTTCGCCTTGGACATTTCTCCGTGAATTGACAGAGTGTGGATATTCAGCCATCTCTAGATTTTGCAAGAAAGAAGTTTCGCTGGGCATGATATGTAAAGGTAAAACTCTTTTCAGACAGTTAAGACTTAGAAACAATTAATTTACAAGGATGAAAGGATTCCCTAAGTGACAATTAATGACCCAAATGCCATAATGCTGCAGGAACTGGAGAACGGTGGAGACACTACTGGGCAGAAGAGGTGGATGAAGCGACACTGAGCCAAGCCGTAAGACAATCTGAATTCAGTTACAGACAGCATGACATCATTTTCAAATCCCAACTTGGCTCCTACTAGCTGTGTGGCCTTCACTGGGTTTCTCAGCATTACTGAGCTTAAATTTTCACACTTGTGTAAGTGGGATTAAACTGTGCCTGCCACATCAGCAGAGTGCTAAAATCAAACGTAGCTAAAACACTTCAAGGACAGGGATGACGGCTAACCTCGGAGGATTCGCTGATGCGATGTTCTTGTGGCCATTGTTACAATCAATAATGAACAGAAATATTTTTGGAACCTCCACAAAGTGTTTTCACTCATAATTTTGCTGAAAGGAAGAGAAATCTCATGTCAGCCTGTTAACTTCTTTCCGTGGCCCCTCCCCACCAGTGGCCTGGCAATTCGAATAGGTGAGTTCTTAAGCAGAGACATTTCCCTTACACTGTGAAGTGCCAGAACAGTACTGGAAATTTTAATCATTTGTCCAAAACATAAAGAGTGGAAGCATATGTCACTAAGCTGAACAGAGGCGGTTCACATATTTGTTTAATGACTTCGGCTCCATCAGACACGAAGGCCCAGGTGCACTGGAAGCAGCCTTCATGCAATACTCAAAAACAAGAACGTGCAGTGCCAGGCAGTCTCATGATTTAGCTCCTTCCTCCAGTCGCCATGAGTGCAAATGTCTCATCTACATAAAACCCACTCATATAGATGCTAATAGGGAGCAAAGGAGAGGCTATTGCTTCTCTTATCCAGCCTCAGAAACAGGAAATCAGAATTCAAATTATTCCCATTGGAAATGGTGATAGGATCTTTCAAATTGTTATGTTGATCAGCTTTAATATTAGGATATTAATTCAAGAACAATCTAATGAATAAAGAGCACTTATCCAGTGTTTGCTGTAACCCAGGCATCGTCCTCCATTTTTTAATGCACTTTCCTACATTTTTACAGCCTCCTTAATAAGAAGGTTCCTTTATACCCTCTCTTTTGTTGATATAAAAAAAAAATGAGTCACAAAAAAGATAAAGCATCTTGTCTAATATCCCAAAGTAAGTGTGTCATCTGATTTTGAAGGCCATGCAACATGCTCCATGGTAATTAAAGTGTTTAAGCCATTGCCGCCCACCTCCACCTCCCACCTCTACCTCCCACCTCCCATCTCCATCTTCCCCATCTCCCGTATTTCAAAAACAGCACTTGAAAACTGACTCCTCCTTTCCCTCTAAAGTGTGTAGAGAAACAATTTAGAGGCCTAATGCGTAGAAATAAGATGTGTATTTATCACCAAATGCATCCGATAATATCTTATGCCACTGGTGTTTAAAAGATTTTTATTTCAGATAATCTATGGGAGCAACTGAATCTGATTTTGAGAGCAGTGTTCGCTTTCATCTCAAAGAGAGTGTTTGGGGCTCTTGCATCTATGCATGCAGCTGGCAACCCCTTCTCCCTCTTTCCTCCTGATTCACCAAGAGGTCTCAGCTCTAAGCATGCCTACACCCCATATCCCTGATTTCTATAACCACTCTGCCACATGGGATCCCACAGAGCTTCCAAGTCGAAGAACCACTCATACCACAAGACACATAAGAAAGCCACTTTACCGAGAGTTAATGTTAGCCAAGTCCAATTGTACCCATGTCCGACTCCTTTTGTTGTCTGGTCTCCTCTGAGAAATGTTTCCTTCAGATTTTCAGATCACTCACTGCCTCTACAGCCTTAGGAGAAACCACCGCTTGCCTAGAGGAGTTTAATTCACTTTGGGATGAAGCCGTAAGATACCTGCAGCCCAGAGAAGCCCCAGCCTTCATTTAGCTACAGAGAACAGTGGAGTGGACGCTGAGCTGGGGTGATGTTGCTCTCTCCTTCAGCAGAGCTGGTCTTCATTCTGCCTGGCAGCAAGGAAGTACTGTGTCAGGGATGCTTTCCTCACACACAGCAATTTTCCATGAATACTAAGAGAGGCTTTTCAGAAAATTGCACTATCAATCCTGATTAAGGAAAATTAGTGTTTCCTTATATCGGATATGCATTGTCTTCATCCTCCATAATGTGTGATTTCCGGGCTCAGTTACCAAGCACCGAAAGAGCAAAGTCCTTCTATACCACTGAACCAGCCACCCCCTGATAACCATGGCCCAGCCCAAACATCAAAAAGCCCCTTTCTTTTCCTTTGAATTTGGTCAGATCCCCAAATAAGGCCTCCCTCAAAGTCACCTCTGCGCACAGAGAAACAAAAATGAATTCACAACAGTCCGATCGACAACTGTGGTGTAGCCAGGAGAGATGATCTACTACTTCCATATGCAGACGAGAGAAGTCACTGAAACAAATGTAAAGCAAATAAAATTACTTCCCATACATGTGCCCAAGAACGACAGACAGTGTTTTAAAAGCAAAGTGCACTATTAGTTCGACAAGCTTTATGAAATATTTAGTAGACTGGGTCCATTGTTCCAGATGCTGCTACTTAGGTTCAACGAGTTTGTGTACGCTTGTTAGAGAAGGCTGTCGTGTCTGCATGCTCCCCCTTGCAGGTGTTTCATGAATTGCTCTTTACTAGAGTGGCTCTCTCTGAAGAATGATACAAGTGTTTCTGTTTGGTGTGTAGAATCACCTGTTCCCCGTCTCAGCCCCCTCTAGCTTTCATGTAGCTCCTTCATCTCTTCTGTTCTGAACCCTTATAATTTCCCTCTAGGATATTTGAGAATGAAGGGTAAGAAACAAATCTAAAGTATCAATACCAAGTCTTTCTAGATCACAGGATATAAAATGAAATACTTGCGCCTTCCCAGGTCCTTCAAAGCAAATGCATAGAAAACAATGCACAGGGGCATCGAGATCTGTTATTCCTCTCAGAGCCCTTTATTGATCAGATATCTGGGAGACATTTTCTGACAACCCATAGATGGGAAGAATAATGAAAGCCTGACAGAGAAATTGAAAAAGTGGTTTTATTGTTCAATGGTCCGTAGCAGAAGTACAGAGGAAATGAATTGAAAGCTGTGGGTTAAACACTCCACACCCTCAGTGCTGCCCTGTTGGTGTACAAGTTCCTTATCTAAACTAGAGACCAGGAAATCCCAGCCCTTAGGCCAACCCAGGCCGTCACCTCCTTCCGCTAATAAGATGTTACGAGAACACTGCCCTCTCTATTCACTTCTACATTGCCCCTGACTGTTACTGCACTGAGGGGTCCCAGAAGAGGATTTGTGACAGAGACCCTCCAGTTCAGGCAGCCTACCATATTCAGCATCTAACCCTTCACCAAAAATATTTGAAACACGTGTTTTACACGTTATTCAAGTGGATAGAAACAAGATCTCAGAAAGTGCATTAGTCAGCAATTTTTATTTTGGGGTGTCCTTGTAATTTAAAGTTATCAGAGCTGTTAAAATGTTTACAGCATGCATGCCGTGTCCTCAAGGACTCACCGGTAGTCACAAAGAGTGATGTTCACAGCTTTGCACATACGGGACATGTAGGAACTGATCCCTTGCTTGGTCACTGAGAAGACTATCTGCAGAACTTGGTGCGGACTTACTGGAGTCATTTCTAAGCTGTCTCTGGTTGTCATAAATCATGGATGTTTCAATGACCAGAAGGCAATGAAGTGTGGATTATACTGGCTCAATGTCTCAGTCTACAAGTAATAAGTAACATTTATGCCTTTGCGTATAAAGGTAGGGAGGTGGTAGTAGCACCCACAGTACAGATTAGGGCATCTAAGAAATACATGCTCACTAGGCATTCTGCAAATATTCGCAGTAATCACTACCCAAAGGTGTAGTCCCCTTGTCTCTAAAATGTGTCATATCTTTTAGGTGAACAGTTACTTCTCTTTGGCTTACAATTCTGGAATTCATTGTGTTCATGTGACAGTATCATGCTACACGTGGCTTATGTCCTAGGATTGACCTATTTGTTATTCAATAAGAATTTACAAAGCACCCAACCTATGCAGAGAAAGATGTTAGGGACCACAGATGTAAAGAAAGGATGGAATAAAATTCTGCCCCTGGCTTTACTATTGTCACTGATATGTAGGGAGATTAATCTGTTTATCCATGAAACACACAAGAAAGAGACAAGAAAACAAGACTCTTGTAACATGGGATGAAGCATGGAGGTTCCTTTTAGTTAATCTGTACCCTCACCACCATTTACAAAAACTCAGATGGGAGATACACACCTAAAAAGCCTTTAGAGGTGTAGGAAAAGGTATCATGGATGGAGAAATACAGAACCTGATCTAAATAGGTAGGAAGTCCAAGGAAAGGCTTGCCGAGTAAAACATCCCAACAGTGTCTTCATGATGTAACGATATGAGCAGTGAAGAGAGCACCCTGGCTCTAGTTGCGGGGTGCAATGGCCAGGATCCACGTGTAAGAGTTAAACCTGAGCGCAACTGCAAATAAACAAAACTATGAATTATGTAGAGGATCCTAGTGTGAGTTTGGTATGGAAATTTCCAGCCACTGGAGGTTCCCAATGGGACATAGGTTTGATGGGAAGTGCAGTATTTCAATTATTCTGCCCCTGTTTGGTTGATGAGTGAAATCCTGAAGTGGAGGCAGGACAGAAGGCTGGGGCAGGTCACCTTAACATTGAGTGAATATCAAAATGAGATATATATAAAATTTTCAAAAATGTGACTAATGATCTGGGGGAGGAATGCTTGAAGTTGATGAGAAAGCTGAGAGGCCATTTCAGAGCGATGACTAAGAAGGTTTATGACAAAAAGCTGCAGGGGAATGGAGAAAAGAAAAGGAATCAAAGATCCCTAAGGGTTGACCCAGGGGATGTCAGGTCTGTGGAGAGGAGGAGCATTCCTACACTGCTGCTCGCAGCTCAGAAGGGTAGACTAGAAGTAAATTAGAATAGCGATTCTATCAACATAAAATAATTGTGCTCTGAACTCCTTTTTGTATGGACTGCAAAAGAATGTCCATAACCCCAGTGTTCCTTCTGACACCAGTGACTCACCATTCCGAAAGAATAAAATTGAAGCTGAAGTCTGCACACAGAAGCTGACTCAGAGCCACGTTGCCCCGTGGACAGCACGACAGCTTTCTCATTGATGTGACATAATGTCTGACATAAACAACTAAGACGGAATAATGTATTTAGGCTCTTGTTTAGGGGAGTCAGTCGCTCACGGAAGGATGAAGTGAAGGAAAGAATATCATAACATAGCAGACAGGAAGCAGAGAGAAGAAATACAAGAAAGGTCCAAGGCAGGGGACACCCCCTGTGACCTACTTCCTCCAAGTGTACCTCACCACCCACTTTTCATCACTCCCTAATAAGGCCATTATATTATAAATCTACCAAGGGAATAATCTATCGATTAGGTCAGATCCCTTGAAATCCAAATAGCCCAACAAGGTGACAACCAAGTTCTCGATATGTGTGCCTCTGGAGAGTATTTCCTCTTCAAATCCTGACAGGTAACAATTTCAGAAGAACAACCTGCTTCTGCATGGCCAGGTCTTACTATGCATGTTGAAGTTTTGAAAAATACCCAAGGCAGGGTATGGGGCTGAATGCCTTTAATTCCAACACTCAAGAAGCAAAGGCACCAGGATCAGGCATAGTGAGTTCCAGACCAGTCTGAAAACATAAAGAGACTCTCTCAGAGAGAGGGGGGGTGGAATATGAAAAAACTACCCTGGATAGAGTATCCAGCATCATTCCATTCTATAACTAATTTCTTGTGCAGGCAATCTACCCCTCTGGAGTCTCCAAATCTTAAGACTTACAAAGTCTCCTAAACAAGAGCATTCATAGAAGGGTATGTGCCTGAACTCGGCCAACTTAAAGTGGATCTCATTCTGTCCATTTAAACATTCTCTTTTAATCAGATGTCCATTCTCCCTTCCTCTGCCAAGATGGCATTTGGCTCTGTGGAAGGGTGGGAAATGTGGAGGTGGCAGGAAGAGAAACCCAGATGTCTATGCACTTAGGTCTTATGTCTCCTCAAGATTCCATGGCACTGTGGTCCTTTGGATCTAACAGAGATGGAGAGAGAAGCTGTGGCCCCTCTTTCTCCAAGAAGGCAGGGTTAACTACATCTTTACTTTAAGGTCTCCAGTGCTCCTGGGGAAATGATGCCACACACACAGGGCAGAATATGGCAGCCTCAGAGCTCTGCTAGTAGCACTGCACCCAGCAAGCAGAGTGTTCAGCCAGCCATCTGAGATACAAGGGGATCAGTCTACACCAGGGAAGCAGAAGGTAAAATAAACACTGGTGTTCATGAGCTCATTTGAGCCGAAATATTGTACTTATTTAAAAATTTAAACTGAAAATAGTTGCACTTCCAAGGGGCTCAATGCCAGATAGGGATAAGGTCTGGAATATGATTATATATATCTAGAATTCTGCATTATCCTGACATGAGACCAAGTCTTGTTCTATGACCACGCTCAGTAGCTCAGTAGCTCAGAGAGAAGTGCCTGCTCCCAGACTATCAGAGAGCTTCACCCTCTGCCTGGATCATCTTCTATCTCCTTAAATCAGCTCCTCAACTCAGTTACCCACCATCTTAGTTCCTTCAGTCTAGTCATTGAAGACAAACATTTTTGTATTAAGCCTTACACTCCTACTTTAATTAAGGCCTGCTATGTAGCCATCCTAACGGGGTACAATATGATAGTTCAATACATATACCACATGATGCACCATCTGGCCAATAGGGACCTCCAACTCCTCAAACATCAATAATCTCTTCTAGTTGGTGACATTTGTACTCCTCTTTCCCAGTTATTCTGAAACATAACAATGTTATAACCAGCAGTTGTCCTCTGTGCTGCAGAGAATCCGAATAATTGCTCCTCTCTGTGTTTTGAAGGACTGGTCTAACTTCTTTCCATTCCTTCTCCCCTGCCCTTTCCAATCTCTAGAAGGCACTGATGCACTCCCTACTTAAACAGGACCAACTTTTTAGTTTCTACAAATGAGTGGAAACATGTGATATTTATCTTTCTAGTCCTAACATAATGACTTCCAGTTCCACACACATACCTGCAAATGCAAGATTCCATTGTTTTTCTTAAGTGACAGTCAACTAAGTACAAGGAATCCTCATTTTCCTTATTCCCCTGTCCATTGAGGAACACCTTCACTGAATCTATAACTGGGCTTTGCCTTACTCACTTCATATAGATTTCAAACCTGTTTTAAACTACAAGGGTTTGCTCAGATTCTAAGAAGAACAATGGCTAACATTTACTGAGGTCTTAAACACTGACATATGTAACTCATACAGCAAAATCCAGAGGTGGAAAATATTCTCTCCAACCTTTTTTGTAAGGTTGGAGGCACAGGTAATTAGTTTACCCTCCATACACAGCAAGTAACATGGCAGAATTGAGCTTAAATCTAGGCATTCTGATTCCAGAACTGTGCTCTTGATCACAGGTAGAACGGAAATAGAAAGGTGGTGATGACAGAGAATATGACAGGGATGGATGAATGGATGGATAGATAGATAGATGATAGATAGATAGATAGATAGATAGATAGATAGATAGATAGAAGTAACAGATGATTGATAGATACATACATATATACATACATAGGTGATAGATAGATAAATAGATTGATAATAGATAATATATGAATAGCAGATTCATAGAAACATGGAAAATTATGTTGAATGCATACATGCGTAGATAGTTGATAGATCTCAATGGTTACCTGGAAAATGAAAAAGAAGCAATATCATGAATAAAATCTTGTGTTTTGTGCGTGGAAGGCACAGTAGACACCACCTAGTTCACTGGTTTTCAAGCTGGCCTAAATCTTCCAGCAAGGTCCCAGCACAGGTGAGCCAAGCGTGCCCTTTCCTGACTCTCTGTGAGAATGTGGACCACCTGAAGGTAAGTGTCAGCAGCCCCATTCGGGCAGCTAATGTAGAGGAAACAGACTCCTTTTTCTTCTTTTTCTTTTAAAGAGTGACATCACCATGCTATACAATGAACAATCCTTCAACACTAGGGAACCAGACCTGGAAGAAGTTTGCACAGGGTTCTTTTCCTAACACCGGACATGCTTCTTGGTTGGCAGTGATTTCCCATGATTGAAGGATGAGTCCTTTAATCAAGAAAGAGAACTCTTTGCCATCCTTGCGTCTGAGGCTGTGGCAGGACTGGGAGCAGAGGACAGAACCACTATCATCAGCCCCCCTCACCCCCACCAAGCTCAGCTGTGTCTTCATGTGCATCAGAGGAGGGCTTTGTTAGTAGAGTTCTAATAGGCCTGATAAAAGGATAGAGTTAATACTAAAGGAATCCAGGCAAGCAAAGCCACCTGTTGACTGTTCAGATAAATGAAGTTGGAGGCTGTATCTTGTTAGAATCAACTGATGTGCTCAGAAAGCTGTGATTGTTGTCTCATTCCCATCAACAAGGACTCTGTCACAAGACACGCAAATGTGCTCAAGCTCAAGTACATGCACACTGTAGTGCCCACTCAGTGTCTCACAGTGAGAACGTCCGCTGCTGGGGAGACAGCACACATCCACACGTACAGCCACCTTGCTTCCCACTAAACAAATGAAGCATGTAGCAAGTGAGCAATATTTATCTATGAACTATTAAGGGAAATGAAACCATAAATAGAATTCATAGATTGACAGTGAGCAATGCAGCTCCCAAGGGGATCTTAGGTTCATACAGTTCCCATCAGAGCCTCTCTTCCCATATACAAACAGCTCACCAGGAAGCGAAGGTGACAGAAGGCCAAGAAGAGGCTATAGAATCAGAATGTAGAGTACCAACATCCTAGGAAATGGCTCAAGAAAGTGAGCACTGCCAAGCCATTCAATACTAGATTAAGCTTACCAAAGAAAACACATTCTGGGGGTACAGTGAGCAGGACTGCTCTCCCCCAAGGGGGTCAGTGGTCCCTGCCCACACCTAGCTCTGGTTTCCCTTTTTAGATTCTTTGATTTATCAACCACCTCCATCTCGCTAGCTTGAAGGTGCTTCTAACTCCTTTTCTTCATGTTGTCCAGCTCTCTGATCTGCAGGCACTGATTTTAAGTTATGCTTTCAAAGGTTGTTGTACCACTGTCTTTTTCTTAATTCTTTATTGTTCGTGTGTGCTATAGAAAGGAAAGAAAAGATATATCATATAACCTCTTGGAAGTCATAGCCCAAACTGTGTAAATTGAATAGCCTCTTGAATAAATTCAGCTTTCTTCTGAATAGCTTTTCAGAGAAAAAAAAATTATGTCTAAAGATAAAGCATGTTTGATGACAATTTCTATCTGTTATATTCAGGCACTTATTGGTTAATTACAAATCACTGCCATTTCTAACTCTTTCTAATGCTTAAAAATACACTTTAGAATCTTTATCAAGCAAATGATATTTAAAGTATTTACTTTATTGACATATTATTATATATTATTGCATATTATTTATTGACATGTATTATAAGGAATGCTGTAACAGCAGACATATAAACAGTCTCACCAATATTTTATGAGGCCAACTGATGGTTTCTTGTAATTTCCCCTTGCATGCCCCTCCCACTAAAGTGGGGTCACCCGCTCTTGAGTCTCAAACCCATAGGTCCATGCTGTTCTTCTATTAGTGCACAGAGTGTGTCCTTTCTGAATCTAAAGTCCTTCAGCCTAGAATCTGTTCCTTACTCTTTTGGAAATAATTAGAAATATAACTAAAATATCACAGAGGCAACAGATGGACAGAGAAAGAACCCCTCCTCCCCAGATGCAATAGGGCTGAGGCCAGTGAAATGCTATCTGAAATTGCCAGCTCTGGGATTTCTCCAGCAACTAATGAAAAGCCTACACGGAGCATACATCCCAGGGATTATGAACTCATTCTGGCTTATGCTCTTGACAAAGGTCTACAGCTGCATTCAGAATATATCCATCTCCTCTGTGGGCCTGGGGACTGATGCAAAGCCAGAAGCCCCAGCTGGGAGGTACGGGCAGGAATCAATTTAAGCCTTTCTGGCAGACCATGGGGTGGTTTGCAATAATGAATGTTAAGGAGGGAAACCAGACCATGGAGAATTAAGTGTTTATCTTTTCTGAGTATTAAAGAGATGATAAATTGATGGATAAAAGTATGTAAGAGATGCTCCGAAAGCTATTGTGCACACTGGGTAGGTGCTATGTCAGTTGCACAATGAAGACTTAATAAAAGTAAATCAGGGTGTGAGGACTGGGGAAGTCCCAACTATGCTGTTGAGGCAAGAAAGATCATTTGGGACTTCAACCGTAGACTTAAGAAAGGGAAGAGGAGACATTCATTTGTGCATGCCTCAGTGAAGCACACAAGTTCACAAAATTCTGCATTTTTATTGGGAAGCATTGCCAAGGAAGCTAGTAACAACACTGGAGAACTATAATTCAAAGGTAAAGGAGAGGGGGATGTTTAAAGCCTCAAATTTATTTTAAAGCACCAAGTAAAGTGATCTATATTAGAGCCATATTCCAAGATGTGCCTGTTCAGGTCAGGAGGATTGGAATTTATGAAGCATTCCACATAACAGCCCTCTCTTTGGTTTGTGAGGCGTTTCTTCCCATTAAACTATTTGCATTTCCTTTACCTTCTGAGCCATATGCCGTCACACTCACAGACACGGGGAACTTGCATTGCATTAAAATCTCCTCTCAAGGCACTCCTACTTTATTAATTTATAGCATCGGAGATCATCCCAGCAGCCTGCTAGTCAGTGTCAGCTTATCAAGTGGCATCATTTGCATTGTTCCACTGCCTTCCTTTGTCTTTGAGTTGGGATTATTGCTGTTACATGTTTGAATTGCAGTAAAATTTGAATTGTACTATTAATGTATACTAGTACATGATATTATAATATACATAACATTTATACATTGTCAATTCTTGAGATGCAATAGCAAGCATTTGTCACATATTAATCTATTAATCCTTACATAATTCTAGAAGATAGATAGCACTATTATCTCCATTTCTTCAAAGACTCCACTTAGAGAGAGTAAATTGGTCTTTTTGAGTATATCCCTAAGAACACTGTCATTTACCCACACAGTTATTCTACACGGGCTAGTAAACAGCGATTTCCTAATTAATGTAGGGAGAACACCTTATCCAGGTTTATTACAACTTATTTGAACTATTAAAATAATTTAGTGGTGATTAAATGACGTCAGTGCGTACAGATTTCTATTGTATCCAGCTCCAAGACGCGAGCTTACACAGCGTGTGTACAATCTGAATGCTGAAAACTGCAGAAGCTGATGAACAACAAAACCAAAGACAGCGTAGTAAGCGTATTCATACACTAAAAACCTAAGCATTGTAAAGGTCTCAAGTCTCTCAAAGTTGATCTGTAGTTTTACCAGATTGTCTATCAAAATCCCACCCACGTGTTTAATAAATACAGACAGCTGGCTTTAAAATCCATCTGGAAAGGCAAAACTGTACAGAACCACTGAAACAAGTTTGGGAACAGGGAAAACACATGAAGGGAATCACTGCCGGTGCCTCCGCAGGCGCCGGGCATGAAGGCAATGCACTGGGCATTCATGGAGGCAAACACTCATATACATAAAATAAAACTTTTAAAAATTAAAAGACAAGACAATTGGCACTGGAGAAGGAGAAGCCACGGATCAATAGGACAGAATAAGGAAAGAAATAACCCGTAACACTGTGTGCAACTAATTTCGGTCAAAAGTACAGAAGAAAATCAGTGGGGAAGGACAGCTTGGTTACTGGTGCAGGACCACTAGGAGGGAAGGAGGGGGAGGAAAGAAGAGTGCAGAAAAGGCAGAGGGGGGGTTGGGGGGGGTGAGCACAGGAGCAAAGGAGGGAAAGCAGCAGGCTGCCCAGCTCTGACCTTCTACAAACCTTTATATTCATTGCCTTAAAACTTAAATGTAAAGCAACAATGTTTTCAGAAAATAAGAGGGGGCTATCTTCAGGGCCTAAAGCTAGGCAAGAATTCTCAGAGTTGATGACTGCAATACGTACAATAAAAGAAAATTTTGGTATCTGACTTCACCAAAACTGAAATTTTTACTCAGCAAAAATAAAGAGAATAAAAATAGAAGCCACAGATGGAGATAAAAATATTTGCAAACTCTGCATCAGACAAAAGTCTAGCATACAAAATATAGAAAGAGCTCTCAATCAACAGTAAATCCAAACAAAATGCAATCCAGTTGGGAAATGAGCAAAGGATATGAACAGCGATTCATTAAGACATACATACAGATGGTAAATAAGAATGTAAATATGTTCAGCACCATTAACAATTTGGAAAATGCAAATCAAAACCAGAATGAGGTATCACTACATACTCATCAGAATGATGGAAATTAAAAAGCAATGATACAAATGCTAGTGAGAATACAGAGGAACTGGATAACTCTTGCACTTTGTGTGGAAATGTAAAATAATACAGCCGCTTTATGAAAATGTTTCCTGGTTTCCTCCAAGTTAAAAATTAAATATGCAGAGCTGGAAATATGGCTCAGTAGTTAAGAGTACTTACTGCTTTTCCAGGGGACGCAGTTTCAGTTCCCACCACCCACAAGGCAGCTCACGGCCATCTGTAACTACAATTCCAGGGAATCTGATGCCCTCTTCCAGCCTCCGCAGGCACCGGGCATGAAGGCAATGCGCCAGACGTACACGGAAGCAAACACTCATATACATAAAATAGAACTTTTCAAAATTAAATATCCATTCACCATAGGACCCAACAATTGCATTCTTGAATAGTATCCCAAAGAAATGAAAATATTTCTACCACAACCCGTAAATGAGTGTTCATAGCAGCCTCATTTGTAATAGAAAGCATACCAGTGTCCTTCAGTGGGCGAATGGTTGTCCAAACTGTGGTACATCTGTACACAGAAGCACATATGATAATAAAAAGGAACAACCTAATGGCAGGTGGAAGAGTCTAGGCTGATACCAAAGGAGTTACACATGTGTCAGTCAGCTTTCCAACACAGGAACAAAATGAACTGGGGTGAAACTGCAGGTGGGCTCATAGCTTTGCAGTGATGGGCCATGGTCAGTTATCCCACAGTGGTGGGATACTATAGCTGAGGAAGATCCTCTTCCCATGGAGACTGAGAAGCATAAGAAGAAGAGAAGGGATCTTATTATGTCCCTCTAGGACTTACCTTCAGTGCCTACATCCTTCCACTGGGGCTCACTTCCAAAGAGTTCCACCCTCATCTAACAGCACCATGGCTGGGCACCAAACCTTCAACGTGTGTGCCCTGTAAGGAGCCATTGTCCAAACCATACCCAAAGATTCCAACCTCAAAAAGTAACATACAGTAGGATTCCACTTCTAGAACATTAATAGAATAAAAACTTACAGTGATGTTGAACAGTTGTGGGATTACCAGCAGTTAGATATGGCAGAAAAGGCTATGTGCACTCCACAAGGGACAATGTGAGAGAGACTTAGTGACAGAACAGCCCGAGTCTGGATTATGGAGACTGTCACATAAACGTGTGTGTGTGATGAATTGCACATAACTACTTACAAGCACTCACAGACAGAGACAGAGGAGTGCGTGTGTGTAGACAATACCAGTGTCAATTTCTTGGCCATGATATTAAAAGTTCTTTAAAGTGTTATCACTGGGGAAAACTGGGTGAAGGGTATTCAGGGCTTCCCTGTACATTTGTCAGGGCAAATCCAAAATAATTTCGAAACAAATAATTAAAACACTGAGTTCAAATGATTGGGAGTTCCGTTTCTGATTTACGAATTCCTTTAATTTTTTGTTTATTTTTGGTGTTTTCAGGCAAGGTGTCACTGAGCAGCTCAGTGTAGCAGCCAACTCCTCGTCTCCCCACCTCTGCTTCTTGAATGCTGGAGTCACAGCCATGTGCTGCCAGATCCAACGTAATCCATTAAATGTCCTTACAAAACAAATTGCCCTTGAAAAAAACAAGGAAGACTTCCTGGATCTTTAAAGAATGTGTAGGGGGTCCTTTTTCCTTTTAGGGAATATTCCCTAGAGAGGCTTAGAATAGAGACAAGGTCCATCATACACTGATTTCCCTTCCCTTAAGCAACTGTAACAATTCCCATCCCTTTGATGCCAGAGAACATCAAGGACAAACCCTACAAGAAAATAAACTACCAGAAGACAACACTTGGATTGAGTGGTCTATTAAGAATCTTACCAAGGCTCAGGAGTACCTGCATTCAACCACCCCATAAGTGAACGAAAGAACAGATTCCCACAAGTTGTTCACACCAATATTGTGGTATGTGCATAGTCCACGCATTAAAAATAGTTAAATAAGTAAATAATAGTTAATTAATTAATAACATAAATAATAATAATATACATAAATGGATGGCGTTTTTTAAACTAACAAAATAAAATCCCATGAACTTTGGAGTGAAATCAAAACTCACTTAACAACAAAGTTCACTTCTACGTGCCACAATACCTTACTCCTGCATGCTTTCTCCTTCCTTCCCTCTCTTCCTCCTCCTGTTCTCCCCACCCCCTCTGTCCTTTTAACGTAATCCAACACAGTTTTACAATTGTCTGGTTCCTACACCAATAAGAGGAGGGGCTTGAGAAGGGAGAATTCTTCATCAGCTTAAGGAAAGCAGGTTGAAAATGGCCCCTATGTGGAGTCGGTGCCCTGTAAGAAGCATCTGAAAAATGTAACGGCAACTGGGTTGAATCATGCAGATCACATTTACCTTTCTAGTTCCTGTGAATATAAAAATCAATGACATTTGGAAAAACTCATGACACCTTCTCAATGGTTTGGCACATAAATGACATCAAAATACATCTGGATTTTCCCAGCCAGACTCTCTCCACGGTATATATGTTAGTTTCCCAAGGATGGTTTCAGCACTAGAAATCATTTGAAAATAGCACACTGAAGTCAGGATCCATTTGTCTTTGCATGAAACGGCCAGCACCTCTGCTACAGTGCTGCATGAAATGGCTGTCTGGAGTGAAGGCAGCAGGCCGCATTTCTACCGTGCCTTCTGTTCCTTCCTCTCGAGCATGAGACTCAGGGTGGTCAGTGCTAGTTGGCCATGTCCAGTGTTCAGTTTCTTTGCCATAAAATCCAAAGCCCTCTGCCATATGGTGTCACTTTTGAAATGTTAATCTGAGTGGAGCTCATGATGCCAGTTAGTTTCCCAGCTGGTCTCTGTATTGGCTATTTCACAGACATTAGCCCCGCTTTGAATTAAACTAAATTACAGAATAAAATGAGATATTGTCATGCAAAGTCAGGCAATATTATTTGACATCTGCACTGTCTCCAAGGGCTCTATGAAATGATTTTTTTTTAATGTACACTAAGAAGTAAGGAACATCCAAGCGTGTTGGGAATAGATGACGCGCTGCTGTGGCATCTTGGTAATAATGTTACTGAAAAGCAACCTCCAGCTATTCATCTCTATTCAGGCCAGAGGGTAGGAAAGAAATGGGTCTGTCTACATTCACAGATCCAAACAGTCAGTTTGTCACCCTTACAGACACATGTGTCTAAGTCAGAAATACACCCATTTGGGGATGGTTTTATTTTGTCCTTCTCTCTTTTTCCTGTCCTTTGGGGGCGGGGAGGGAGGCATGTTGTTTGAAAGGCAGCAAGTTAATGGTTCTGTTTAACATAATAATTGAACATGCAGAGTCCAGTGGCAGAGAACCTTGCCAACAATCTCATGAGCTTGGAAGTTGGGGGTAGCTGAACACTTCTGGTCTCATGGCTTTAGTATGCAAGAATTACTATGGGTGGCAGAGGCAGGTGGTGACAAGGACAGGTGGGAGGGGTGTGTCAAGCATGCAGAAGTCTGTGCCCATAGTCGTGTCATTTGCTGGAAGATTCAAAACAGCAATTACATCTGTAACATACTCTGGAAAAGGGCTGGTAAGGCCAAGACTAGACATGTAATGCTCAGACTCTTCCTCATGGCGCCTCACTAGATTTTGAAAGCTATTAAAAATTATTCTACTGCTGGAGAATATGACTCAGTGGATAAGAGCACCTAGTGCTGCTCCAGAAGACCAAGGATCAATTCCCAGCACCTACATGGTAGTTCACTACCATCTGAAATTGTTCTAGCCTCCATGGGGAATGAGGCATATACGTGGTACACATGCATATGTGCCAGCAAACATCCATACACTTAGAATGATTTTAAAACTTAAAAAAAGAAATGTTTAGATTTCAGTTCTTATTGAAAGCCACAGGCTTGGAGCATAGCTACTCTATCTAGAAAGGGATGGCTTCTTTGTCTAGACAGTAGAGGCATAGTCTTGGGTATTGAGTTTTTTCCCATTGTGTGAGAACAGATTTGCCCATGAGCTTTGAGCAGGGGGTCTCAGACATAGACACCTGAATCAGGTCAGCAAGGGCAAGGATCAAATGCATTCCTAAGAGAACCACTCAGGGAGGTCTGACTTCTGGAAGCTTTCCCTCTGAATACCTTAGTTTTGAGCAGTCTCAAATGTCTTGCCACCCTCTTTAGGGGCACCTCAGCTCTTCAGTGATCCCTATCAAACCATCTTCTGGGGAGTCCATGCTCCCCCCGGAAGTGAGAGCAGGACATGAGATGGCCCTCGGTTCATCACCATGCTTTCCTGCTTTCTACTCACAGGTGTGCCTTACTGCCAAGGCCTGTGGCCTTGAATCGCAGGACACAAGCTGAGGAGAAGTCAGAAGAATCAGTGGTACAGACTCAACGTGTCCTCTGGTGAGTCATATGAAACCCAGCCCGCCATATTGGTCATAGGGACCACTGCAATTAGCTTTATGTTAGATAATGAGGGTGTGTCCCTCATGATAAAACTAGTGCTCTTATAAACACACACACACACACACACACACACACACACACGAAAGCATGAACTTAGAAGCAATGTAAGAATACAGCAAGATGGCAGCTGGCCATTAGCCAGGAAGAAAGTGCTCATCAATCAAATCAGCCAGCACCTTAATCATGAATTTTCCTGTCTCCAGCCCATGAATACAGATGTGTGTTATTTAACTCACACAGAACCCATGGTGTTTTATTACAGCAGCCCAACTGACTGAAACTAACTACAACTCACACAAGAAGTCATGGAGAAGAGTATCTGTGATCAGGTTACTATAACTGGGGTGTTTGCCCCAAAATATGCTACAGGGATGGTGGTTCTCAAAGCTGTTGTGAAAATGACCCTTATGTCAGACTAGATGCCAAACATTGAATGTTTTCCAAGGCTCAGTTACCCTGACCATTCCCCTTGTGCTATATTTACAAAGCCATGCTGTGAGACAAATGTGCTCATGGATTTCATTTTACAAGTGAGTGGAGACATTTTTTCTTTGTCCAAGCAACCAAAAATATTTAAGTTGAAACTGTCCCATCATCTTTTGTCTCAAACTACAAATGATACGGAGTTAACCAAGTTCCTCTGAAGTTAACCAAGTAAGCCAAGTTCCTCTGAAGACAGGGCGTTATGAGCTAAAAACAAACCTTATTGTGGGTCGCTGAAATTGAGGCCCTTTACGACCGCAGTGCTGACAACTTGCCTGTTCTGGGTGGTGATCTGCATTTCTACTGCCCCTGCACCTGTGCAAGCCCATCTCTTTGTCCCTCTGCTCATGGCAGGTGCTGATTTGTTCCCCAAAGGACATTTGTTGATGACTGAAGATATTTTTGGAGGGATGCTAATGGCATCTAATGTGTAAAGGCCCAGAATGTGACCAAATATCATATAATGAACAGAATTGCTCGCAATACATACTGATTCAGCACCCCATGGCAACAGTTGCCAAGGCTGAGAAATCCTGTTCAACTCTGTTCAACTCTAACCACAAAAATGATCCAGCTGAACAGTGTGCTAATTAGGGAGTGATATATCGAACAAAGAGGATACCCCTGTATCAGCAATATGAAAGAATATCAATCTTGTGTATTGGATTCGCCTTGGCCTTACAAAGTCCAAAAGAAGGCAGATGAATATAGTGGCTGAAAGTTGTCCTCAGGGCCATCTTGTCATCAGTGCTGCTATTCTTGTAGGTCAGCTCATAAAACCATGCTGCTTTTCTGGCTGCACACACAAGCAAGACAAAGAAAAGAGGCACAGACCAGAGCCTCATACCTCAAATCCATCTGATTGGAAAGCCAGAGTCATTTCAAAACATCTGAGAAGACTTCTCCTGGAGTGTCACTGGCCACAGCTTCTCCATTTAGCATCCCAAGTGTCAAGGGAACCTAGGAGCACACATATTTAGCTTCCCTGGTCTCTATAGTAGAAAAGGCAAAGTGGGAGTTTGGAAATTTGTGTTGGTTGGACAACCTTGCAGTGACTTCTCTTGGTTTAGGCTGATCCCAGTTGTTGTCACTGGCCTGTGCAAGAAAGAAGAAGAATATGATAGGCAGATGTTTTCCAAACCCACACTCATGGCTCTGTTAGCAAATCTGGGAAGTGGGACACAAAGCTGCCCCCCCTCTCTTTTTCCTGTCCCTTCTGGGCATTTGGTGGTTCATTCTCTCACCTCAAGCTCAAATCCCAAACCATGTCCACAAATTCAAAAAGATTTCTAAAATGCTGGTGGAAACTCCCAGTAGGAGTTAGGATTCTGAGAAAGAGGAGCCGGTATGGACAGTAAGATGTGAATCCTGACCTCTAGCAGGGTGAGTCCCAAATATCAGTGAAAACTGATCGACTCTCATGGCTCCCTCACATCAGGAGAGTACATCTTCGTGAAGTTTGTGCAATCTAGAATTTGTGAGTAGAGACTCCATGTGCCTGGGAAGACTTCTAATGGGAAACTCATCCACATGGAAATCCAATCCAAAAGCATCAAGGGGCACAGGCGACACGTTATTATAACCTTAACTCATTCTGTGTATCAGCAAATGTGTGTGTCACAGTAAATTAAAAATGACTAAACACTAGCCTTTTTTGCCCATTTTAAGTAATATTCTTTAATGATCTCAAATGAAACAGAAAATTAAAAATCTGTGAAATGAAGAGAAAGGCAAATTGAAATAGTTATTCATATATAGTATGAAGACAGCAAGAAGTTAGTTATATCTATGTTTAGTGCACTGATGGGGAAAAATGAGTTGTTACATGTTCTTTACAGTGTTATGATGTGAGTGCTATTTTTAATATACTTCTTAGTTAAAAGCAGAACCCAAGAGATCAATAAGAATGTAGCACATAAAAAAAGAAACGATTCAGTGTGTGAGCCAGATCCAAACTTGGCACATATATAGGGTACTTAACTTCCTTACTTGAAGGTCTTTCTTACGTGCCAGTCCCTACATGAACAGCAGCCTATTTGCTTCAGAGTTTGGCAGTTCCCATCTGGGTTGGAGGTGGAGATTGGTGAAGCCATAAGTTCACACTTGTAACCTTCAAAAGGGAACTTCCCTATATCAAGACTGACCTGCTGAAGTTAAAAAACAAAGCAATCATCACACTGCACTTGGGGCTAGACAGCCACTCTGGCATTGTAAATGGACAGAGCCTTGAGTCTAGGGTTAGAAATAGGATTACTGCTCGCCTCCAAACCCATTTACTAAGCTGAGATCCCTTTGGCAGGTCCCTTCTGTTTTTCACAAATAAGAGGCAAGAAGTCTACTACTGAGCTGTGTGTCCAGCCATAGGTCCTTTTGTCTTTCTGAACCTCGGTTCTTTCTAAAACAGTTGTTCTCAATTGAGACCCTTTAATATAGTTCCTCATATTGTGATGATTCGAAACCATAAAACTATTTTCATTACTACTTCATAACCCTAATTTTGTTACTACTATGAATCATAATGCAAATAAATATCTGATATGCAGATGGTCTTTGGTGACCCCTGTGAAAGAGTCATTCAACCGCCAATGGGATTGTGACCCACAGATTGAGAACCACTGGTCTAACCCATACCTAATTTATCCATTGCTGTATAAAAATATACTCAAATCTTCACAGCTTAAAACAGCAATGAACCTATAGTTTCTGAGGGTTAGGAATTCAGGAACTGCTCACCTGAGAGGTTCTCATGTGGGGTGTCTAGTGAGCTATTGGAATGAGGGCCATTCCAGCATCCATCCTACTGCTTTCCCAGGCCTGCAGAATCAATTCTAATAGTGTATGCTCATCTTGTTTGCTAATTAGAACTGGCTACAGGGCACTTGCTACATGGACTCTCCACAGGGTCATTGGGGCTTTTTCACAACATGGAAACTGGCTTTCTCTAGAGGAATGTAATGAAATAATTTTTAATTACGGCCCACTTCAAAACGATTAAAAGCATATCTCTCAGATTCCTTCATACGGTCAGGAATACATAGTTGGTAACCAGGGTGATCAACAAATATATAGGTGCTTCCATTTGTTCCTATTTTCAAATTAGTAAAATGGGCTGGAGAGATACCTTCTTCAGGCACTGCATGCACCTGGTACACATACATGCATGCAAGCAAAATATTTATACACATACAAAATAAAAAAAAATAAATCTTTGAAAAATATTGAAATAAATTAATTTGATGCATGGATTTTAAAACCAGATAGCATCATGAAGCTTTTACAAAAACATATTGGTAACATATTATATTATTTACACAAGTCAAGAGAGAAGCAAGCCATATTTCTGCCAATGAATGAGTGGTATAATCAGAAAATGCTACATCTATATAAGAGAATATTGTCCTGCTTTAAAAAGAACATTTTGACGCATGCCACAACATGAATGAAACTTGAAGGTACAGTGCTAATGAAATAAGACAATTGCAAAAGGACAAACGCTGCAGGATGCCACTTCCCGGAAGCACCTAGAGCAGTCATCTGTACAGAGACAGAAACATAACATTGGTTGCTTCAAGTTGGGAAGCTGGGTAACAGCTAAGTAGGTGCAGAGTTTGCGCGCTGAAAGATGCAAAGGGTTGTGGAGACAGACAGTGGCGGTGGCCATGTGACAGTGTGATGTACTTAGCGCCACAGAATTACCCACTTAAAGATGGCAAATTTCTTATGTACATTTACATACTACAATTTTTAAAACATTGTCGAACAACAAGCCTCGAATAAGCACCTCTTTCAGCGTCATTTGATGCTAGCTCAACCCTAAGGAAATGTTTTCTATTTTCGTGTCACACACAGAATTTGTTTAGCGTTTAGTTTGCTTCCTGAATGACATCATGAAAAAGAAATTATCAAGTATATTATGTACCTTAATTTATATCAATATTTTTATGAACACGCAAATTATTGATTTTACCTTAATTGTAATTTACTATTGGGGGGAGTTGAAGAATAGGTAAGTATGCTATCGAAAACTATATCTTCCTGTAATTAGTAAGCCAAAAAATTATGCCTGAAATTTTAAGCCTAATAGTTCACATATGTTATTTGTATATTGATTGTGTTACAGTGCCAGGTGGATGGCTGGGATCTGTGTTGCCTGCTGCCGCCCGCAACCCTGGTGAAGCCGTGACCCATGTTCCTGCCACACAGACTGACTTCATGTTTTTCTTCTTTCTTTTCTTTTTTTTTCTGTTTCTTTTTTTTTTCTCTCTCTTTGTGTTTGTTTGTTTTTGTTCTGTGTTTTTTGTTTCTTTTTTATCTCGTTTTTTTCTTGTTTTTGGCTTGTGTTTTGTTTTTTATATGGTTTCAGGCTTTTGTTCTGTTCTGTTTTGTTTTTTAGAAGGCACAAGGGCAGGAGGGTGGATCTGGGAGGAATGGGAAAAGTGTGATCCAGATTCATTATATGAAACTCAAGTAATCAATAAACGTATTATATTGAGAAAAACTAAAGAATTGCAAGTTGTTTCTGCAGCATATAGGAATAGGGTAGAGCATACTGTATATAAATAAGGGGAAAACATCTCATCTTGGTGTAAAGTAGGGGCTCAATGTCATTGCTTATGCATATCTTCCCAATACTAGCCTTTGAAAAGCCTGGCCCTTGAATTCGTGCACCCATCAAAAGACATCTGGTGATACGTGTGAAAGTTTGCTTCTTAGATTGTATTGTGAATTTTCTTGTACATTATTTTCCCCCTGATAATAATTTGCTTCATCACTAGGTATTTATCATGAATTCACACAGAACTGTTTATATATTTATGGTTTATATAGACATATATATATGGTATATATATGTGTGGGTGTATATATATATATATATATATATATATATATATATATATATATATATATGGTTCCTCTGGTTCATGTTTTTAAAGACCTGGCAGCACATCAGTTTGATGTATCTTTGGGGTTGTGTTGGTTTCGTTTTTATGTGGCTCTGACAAAACACAGGACAAAGGTAATTTAAGGAGGGAGGTTGATTTGGGCTATGGTGAGGGAAGCATGGCAGCAGGAGTACGAGGCAGCTAGTCAGGAAGCAGGGGCGGGGGGAGTGCTAGCACTCGCTCACCTCCTCTTTCTTAATCAATCCAGGAATGGTGCAGATCATATTCGGAGTGGGTTTTCCAACAAGTAACCATCTCTGGGGATGCCCTCAGAGACACACCCAGAGATTTGTTTCCTAGGTGATTCTAAAAACATCAGGTTGACAGTGACAGTCATCACAGTGAGACTGTGCTCTAAGTCCCTCTGCTTTGTGCTCCTCTGTAAGCTCTGCTTAGTTACCCCCTGGATGGAATTCCTCCGACTTTCATCCTGAGACTTTCTGTCACTCCTTATGAAAGGTCCCTTGTGCTCAGGGTTTCTATCCTAGTTTTATTTCTGTTGCCATGAAAAAAGCACCCTGAAAAAAAAAGCAACATAGAGAAGAAAGGATATATTTCACCTCACAGTTCCAGGTTCCAGTGCATCAAAGCATGGAAGTCAAGGTCGTGGGAACTCAAAACAGCAGATCACATGCCTCCCACAGTCAAGAACAGAGAGATGTATGCATGTATTCTTCTACTACTTAGCTCATTCTCCACTCTTACACAGTCAGGGACATCAAGCCAGTCAAAGATGCACTGGTCTTCCCACGTCCATTAACTTAATCAAGACAGCCCTCTATAGAGAGGCCCACGGGCCAACCTGATCTAGACAATTCCTCACTGAGACTCTCTTACCGTGTGACTCTGGATTGTGACAAGTTTACAATTAAAACTAGCTATCACAGTTCCACGCACTTTCTTTTATCCATGTACCTTGGTGAAACACAACACATGGTAGATACCTAAATATATTTACTGTGTCCTCACACTTTAGTTTTAATGTGATTGAGTACAGAATTCTAGGATTGAAATACATTATCTCAGGAATCTGAAGGTTTGATTTCATCTATAACTGATAAGAAACCTCAATATCAATAGGATAGTACTTGTAGATTTGCGATGGGATTTCCTCACCAGGCGTTTTAAAAACAGATTAGTATACAAAGGGTTAGACTCAAAAGCACCGAAAGCAGTTTGGAGACTAAGAGAAATTTAAAAATTTTTTTTGAAAAATGTTTCAAGTAAGACAAGTGCCTCAGAGCACAACGTAAACAGGATTTCCCTAGTTTCCGTAGGGTCTAGGTTGGTTCCTTATATCTGAGCAAAGGCGAATAATTCCTTAGAACTTTGAAGTTTCTCTGAATAGTACACCTTACAAGATAAAATTAGCTTCATTTTGAGATGTTGAATATCTTCCCTTATGTCTGGAAATAGTTAGGCAAGGGCAAAACCAATATTTTAATCATAATTTTTAGAATACTTTTTGTTATTGAGAATAATTTTTCATACAATAAATTCTGATCACGATTCCCTTCCTCACCTCCTCCCACATCCCTCTCCTCCTCCCCACCCATCCAACTCCAAGCCTTCTTTCTCTCTTTAAAAAACAAACAGGCAAATAAAATATAAAAATAAACCAAGCAAACAAGAATACAAAAGAAAGAAAAAAACCATGTGAAATACATACACACAAGATAAAAATACAAGATCAGAAACCACAACATACAAACAAAAAAAACAGTATGGTAAAAAAATAAAAGCTTGAACAAAGCAAGATCAGACCGAAAAAAATCTCCAAAAATACTTTTGAGTTCTTTTTGTGTTGGCTATCTACTGCTGGGCATGGAGCCTTCCATTAGTGTGGTAATATATCCAGTGAGAGTTCATTGATCAGAACTAATTCTTTGCAAGCAGTTGTCAATGGGAGATAGCTTCTCAGCTAGAGATAGGAGCTCATTTCCGCTTCCCCCTCTCAGTGCTGGCCTGGACCTGTGGAGGTCCTGTGCACGCTGCCACAGTCTCTGTAAGCTCGTATGTGCCTCAACCCCATTGTGTCTGGAAGACACCGTTTCCTTGATGTCATCCATCTGCTCTGGCTCTAATCATTTTTAGGTTATTTGAGAGTTAAATGAACCCAAAATTGCATGTTTGGTTATTTTGGGTTTGTTTGTTTTCACTTAGGGCTCAGAGTTTGCTTTTCTCCTTAAACATATTTTAACCTTTAAATCATTAAAGTTAGGAGAAGAAGGACTAATGACCTCCTTCAAGGTAACGCAGAGATGATCCCTATACTGAGATAGGATCAATGGCTCCTAATTAGCTTCTAACTCTCTCCCATTGCTCTAATTCCAGAAATAATACTATCTCTTAGTGATGATCCAGCACCAAAGTTCATTGTCTGACTCCCATAACCATGGTGCTATTAACTATGTACACGGACTTGGTTCTTTGAGGTAAAGGTCTTTCTTTTGCTCATGTTAATATTCCTGTCATGAAGCACAATGTTGACTTGTTGAGAAATAAAGATGGGGAAATACATGTAGTTTGTCTCATGCCTCTAAAACATTTGTTCCTTTCTTTACTTCCCCAGTGACCACTACAGCCATTAACCATTGGGAAACAGTGACGCTGTAAGTTGAGTTTTAGGTACTGTTTTCATGGACCCGCCTGGACCCCGAATGTGCTATTTAGGGGTCATTTGATGTGTTTTAGATTTTTTTTTTATCTTTGCTTACTTGATGAGGGTGGAGTAACGTTGTGATACAGAAAGGCACTGAATAAGAATTTAGAGTTTGAATCTGCTCCTTAACATAAAGACTGGGTTCTATGAATTAACGCCTTTTCTTTCCCTAGGCTTCGGGGTTCTTTTTTTTTTTTTAACTTGTACATGAAATGATTGAATTAGATCCTTGAAAACTAGATTTTCTTTGGGATAGGATGAGTGGCTGGTTCCACCTGACATACTGTGTGTAGGAGGTCTGTGAGGTCGCATCTGGGCTTTGTACCCTGGTATATATGGGGACTATCTGAATGGTGTCTTCTGTGGAAGGGGTAGGTGCTTGAGTTTGGAAGGTTACATATGTATAACCAAATTATCTTGAGCCATCTTTAGCCCTCTTAATAACCATTTATTACCCTCCTCCGTGTGTGAGCTAACTCCTTTGCGACCTTAGGTAAATCCTTTGGAATATACACTTATTGTATATTTGTTGTCTATCCAACCAGCCAAAACTTAAGAATGCCATCAGATAGCATTTAAGTCCTAAAGCCGAGATTTTCCCACTTTGCTTTAAGCTACCTATCTAATATTTTCACCAAATATCTGAAAAGTGCCTTGATTTATAACTTCATTTATTCCGTTACTGTAAAAACTTCATTGAACTGTTACCATGCTGGACATGGAATGTAGGAAAGCTAGGTTCATATTTCCCAGGTGATGGTCACTCATATTTAGCTCCAGAAAAAGCTATGTCTTATCCTCTTTGAGATGGGAGCCATGTTTTTACACCAATAGATCTGAATCATAAAACATACCACAGCATTTATTTGTTGATTCAGATTGGAAGTACTAATCTGTGGCACACGGGGCAGATGATAATGATAATAAAAATAAATAATAATAAATAATAATAAATGGATTCTGAGCATTAAGGAAAGCCAGTAAACTTCATGTTTAGTCCTAATCCTTTTAAAATTTTCAGCTAGCCAAGGAACAAAGTCTGAAAGAGTTATTGTCTTCAACAGAAGACGAAATCTTCTTTAAGTGAAGCCTGAGGTAACTTCATCCGCAGGTCACTTTTTGTTTCTGTAAGACTTGCAACAGTTCTGCTGTTTCTCCCTAAATTACAGAAATATTAGAGGTGACATCAGATGGAAATCCAATAGAGAAGTCAGGGAAGCAATGAGAAGAAAGGCACCCAGTCAAACATGAGCCCGAGGCTAAAACACACACACACACACACAGAGAGAGAGAGAGAGAGAGAGAGAGAGAGTCAGTCTGCTCTGCAAATCTCCAAGAACATCCTCTGCTGAGAACTGAGTTGGTGCTCAGTGGGGCAGGAAGCCTCTACACCACCTGCCTTTCAGATTGCTATTATTGCAAACTAAATCATGCAGTCAAAAGCTGAAAGCCCGGCAGACTGGCGGCAGGTCTCTGAACTCCAGTACACGGCTACTTAACTGAGTCGTCTTCCACTCAGAGTCAGCTCATCACGGAGTTCAACTCCAAGCTTCTCAGAACCTACTTTGCCCCATGAAAAAGGGTGGACACAGAGAATCTGCCATTGCAGACCTTTTAACTGCAGAGGCAGCTCTTTAAGCCTTTCTAAGAAAGCAAAGCCATCTAGTGCTGCACAGCTGTGGACACACTGACTGTCTAGTTGTTTATAGTGAACCTGTGATTTGGCCATGGTATACCCCAGAAAACTTTAAAAATGCAGAGTTTGTTGTGAGTTCAGATCAATAGCATATAAATCATTATTGTGAATAAATATTTTTCTCATCAGGATGAAGAATGGAAAAATTCTGTTTTTGTCAAGAAACCAGAGAAGTGTCTCCTGACTCCTGTTGAGGTATGGGGAGAGCAGCCCATGTAGCACCATGGACAAAGCCATTCTGGCAATCATCTCATACCTTTGGCCTTTTGATTTCATCAATCAGAAGAAATGTCAAAAATATAGAGTATATGAGCAGCAGATTTGCCCTTCTTATTTTTGTTTTTGCTGAAGAATTTTCCAATGTGAACAACAAACAGAAAACTAGAAAGCCCTTTTTAAGATATAAAGGATGAAAGGAATTAGAAAGATTGAAAATTGGTGAGATTTTGAAAAATACTAAACATTCCACAGGGAAAAAACAAAGAAAGAAACGCCACACACTCCATTACATTTTGCCCCGTGCCCTTTGCAAGTTCCCCAGCAGCAGGTTGGAGGCTGGGAAGCTGTCTAGAAGCTTCTGGGTAGGAATGCAAAAGCTCAACAGAATTTCCAACTCTCATGAAGCTTGAAGAAGACATAAACTGTAGTTTGGGGTACACCAAGAGCCATGTTTTGGATATGTTTTCCCAGATTCTATCCATTGGAAATACATTCCAGTGTAACAGTATTAGAAGGCGGGACCTAAAAACAGCAGGCATTTACAGCAGCATTTATGTCATGAGAGGTCAGCGCTGAGCACTTATAGGAAATGGGCTTTGTGAGGGTCAGTGAGAAGGCTCAGCAGGTAAAGGCACTTGCTGCCACGGCTGACAACCTGAGTTGGATCCCCAGGAGCTGCATGGTAGATGCAGAGAACCACTCCCTCAAGTTGTCCTCTGACTTCCACATATACACTGTGGCACATGCACGCATACACACATATATACACGCAATGAAATAAAATATAATAAATATAAGAATGGAAAATGGGCTTGGTTTCTTACAAAATTCCAAGTGCTATCTGGGAAGCAGAGGGAGAGGCACTTCAGCTGCTAACTTTGCCTGTGGATTGGCAGCCTCCAGATCTGAGAGAGAATACTGAAGGCTTTTTGTGGTGGAAGGGCATCTCAGGCAAAGTCACTTTGCAGTCACACTGCAAAGTCACACCACACAACAGGAATCCCACACCAGGCTGGACCAAGACGACACACTTTAAGGGGGTGCGGGGGGTGGGGCGTATAATAGAACATGCGCAGAAGAAACTTGTTGCCTTGGCCATTAGTGATGAAAGAGCCATTGGCACACTAAGTCACTGAAGGCAGGGAAGGGTGCGGGGGATGGGAGAGATCTTATGGCAGTTCTTGGTGTACAGAACATTGCTTCCTTTTGTTTGTTATAAAAGTCAAGGAAATAGGAAGGGGTGACTGGTGAGGTAGGAATGGGGCGCAGTGCTCTTTAGACTGCTGTCTGGGGCATCGACATCTTTGGGGAATTGTTGATCCTCGCAGTCAGGATGAATTCAGCAGTTACAAGTCTCCAGTTCTGTGACTAAGGGTTGGCAGTCCTGCAACAATCACTGATTGATGGCTTCATTAGAAATTTTCCAGATTCATTGTTGAAGAAATGTAGAAAAGAAATTGATGAAGAAGAGTGAAATTAGTAAAAGCAGGAAAACAAGAAGGTTGGGAGTTAGGAGGGGCAGTATCCAATTCCATATGAGGTTATCCAAGACGCAGGGGCTGGAGGCATTGAGCTATTCCTTATCTTTTTGAAGGTCTGTTGATTGACAGTATTTATCTAGAGTCTGTTTGACCTGTGTAAGGTGGATCCAAGTCTCAAGACTCCCTGAGGCTTATAAGGATTTTTTTTTTAAGTTTATTAAAAGGGATAAAAGTTCTAGGTATGTTAGCATTACCAGCTGTTTGTAATCTGTATTGGAATCCCCACTGGAGAGAGAGAGAACTCTGGGCTTGGGTCTTTAAGTCATAGTAAAACCTGGGAAAACAAAAATGATTTGGGATTAAAAGCTTCAACACGTTTTTCCAGAGGGCTGGATATGTAGATTGGACAGAACTGTTTTTAGCACAATGAGAAGTATTTTTAGGTCTATACTTCAAAGATAATCAAAGGAAATTTAAATTTTTGACTATAATAATACCTTATACCATTTTTTAGACCTTCAGGTTTTACTTCAGCTTTCATATCCTCAAAGAATACTGTCTTAGGCCTTTATAACTTGTATTTACATACCTTAAAACACATTCTTAGATCCTCACAACTTACTTAAAACCTCGGAACTTACATTAATGTTAAAATTTTTCTATTTAATCATTTATCATGAGACACAGGTGTACTCATTGTAAGGCAAGCTCTTTTAAATAGAAAGTTACTTTGAAAGTGAGTTTATCTCTTTTTAGAGTTCGGTAGCGAGGTAAACTGTCTTTCTCAGCTGAAGGCCTAACAGTTCTAGCAAGAGTGGGGCTTGAAGCCTAGTTTTTACATGGGAAGAGAACTGAGGAGACAGAGGAACTGAGAGGCATCTGAAGCCATGAGGGAGGAGGTGGGAGATGCTTGCTGCTCTTAAAGCTACAGTTAGCCTAGTCATCAAGCCACTGTAGATCTGAGGAAGGAAAACTATAGAATCCAAATGGCCTATGTATCAATTAAAATGACAGAGACCCATTATCTAGACAGTCACCTGAGGCTCCTGTGGTTCTTTGGGGGCAGAAGTAGTTGGGTTTTGGCTGTCATACAAGACAGCATATGATCTCCAGCTGTCATACAGAGCAGCATAGGCATTCAGCTGCCCAGGTTGGAAACATTTTTTTGTGGAGAAGGAACTTGGGAAAATTGACCTTACTCTGATGAGGCAGAGTACAGAGTACAGCAGTCAACCCAAGAGAGTCCAGTTTGTGCAGAGCCCTGGCGGCAGGTGAGGCATGGGGCAGTTCGCTCAGTGGTTAGCATTACCACAATACATGTAGAGTTGTCATTGCAGGGCCCCATCATCTTCTTTGGAGACCTCAACGGTTACCATTAGAAAAGTTCACTGTTTATTGTGGAAAGCTTAAACATTTTAAATGCCATATTCAGCAGAATTTGGAGGGGTTTTGAGGACCATAATCTGTTAAGTATATCTGAGCTAAACAAAGTTTGTATGTTTTTAGTTACTTGCTTTAGACTTAACTTTGAAAACACATACAGGAGGTTAAGTAAAGCATATTTCTGAAGTTAATTACATTAGACCTTAGCACTACTACAAGTATAGCTCTGAACACATTAAAGAATTTGATCATTTATAAGGTGACTATTAACCTGTACATCTTAATTATCTTTAATATTTAACCAATGTTAATAATTATTATTATATAGTATATGATAATTATTTATTATTATATAATAGATAACTAACAATATAATAGATAAATAGTATATTAATAGATAATGTGTTAATTATCTTTCAATTATTATACATATTAAATACTATATAATCTTTTAAAAATAAGATTAGGATTTTACAGCTGTATTTCTGTTAAATTTGAGTTGAGGATTTAATTAAAGATCCTTTAGTATAAACCATAAATTCGTAGAGAGACTTGGAACTTTACTTTACTATTTTATATATATATTTATATTTATATACATGTATATATATATATATATATAATTTATGTGTATGTGACATATATATTATAGTTTTTTAGTATACCATTATAGAATATCACAGTTTCTTATATGACTCAGTCGATACAAATAGCTAAAGCCTAGATAAGAATTAATGTGAATCTGAGTAGACCTTAGGAATTTATAAACCTTATTTATCAAACATGCATATGTTGTTTCCTATCATATAATTTTCCAGAAGCCTGATATTTAACAGAGTTAGCAAAGATATAACTAGTTAGACATACATTTCCAAGCTAGGTTCTTTTCATATCTTTCCATACTCAGGAATTTATCATCAAATAAAAATCCACCCTCGTCCAAAATATTTTGGAAACCTATTGTTGCCTCCTAGTCTAAAAGGAGACACAATGGTAAACAGAGAGCTCAGTAGGACTAAGACATTTTATAATTGCTATCTCAGTTGTTTCATACCGTGGGGTCGCCTTAAGATCCTGGAGTCACACGGCATGTACCCTTCTACCTTAGTAAAGATGGCTGCCAGTCACTTGGTTGCTTCCACCTTGATCCATGCAGTCTTCTTACGATGGTGGAGTCACGTGGCTGCTATTTAAAACATCTGCTTTTCTAGTAGTCCTATTTATTTAAACAAGAGTTGAATCCAAGTTGTGATATATAGTATATTTTAAACAATAGTTGAATCACATGTATAGTAAATTGTAGCAAATCAAGGTTACTCAAGTATAGATTTTTATCTATCAACCCTGGTGTCACAGGTTTTAAATTGATTTTGTTACAGATTTTACAGATATTAACCATACCCAAAATGTTTACAAATCTTGATATACAGAAAGTTTACAGAACAGTCTTGTAAATCTTGAGATAAGATTTATACCTAGCGAAGGTTTTAGAGAGTTAAACCAAAACCAAAACAGTATGAAATGAGCAGCAATAGTCTCCCCTGGGAACAGTCTGTCCCTTTATTCTGTTTTGCTCTGCTTTCTCTGTCACATAGTCAGGTGTTTCACCTGATATAGGACAGAGATTTTTGGAGGAAACTTTTAAATAAGCATGTTTGAGTCTAAATGACAGGATAGCCATATTCCAATTCCAGAGCCAGCTTTAATTGAAGAGGGACAGCATAAACAACAATTTACTGCCATTCATAACTAAAAGACACCAAAAAAAATAAGGCATAGAGATAGAAATCTTTGAGCCCTGGCTATAGAAAAAGGAAGCTTCAGAGGGCGCGAAGATGAAACAAGTTTGCAAAGCATCATAGAAGCTACAAGTTGTAGGGCTGCAGGGAGCTCCTAAGTAGAGTGGGCTTCAGGGGGAGTTTGGTAGGGCAGCAGAAAGAGTAGAGAGAAGGTAAAGAGTATGGATGGAGCATGTGCATGCCCACACCGGCCTACTCCTTTGCTTTGTTCCCTGACCTGCTCCATTCAGCTCCTAGCCCCCACTTTGCCACAAACTTACAGATCCAGCTATGGTAACTTAAGAAGACAGAACATTTGCATAGCACAGGGGAGGGGTGGAGACCAGACAAACACAAACAAGTCTAGGAGCAGGAAAGAGAAAGTTTGAACATGGAGAATGAGCCATCTCTGCTCAGTTTCCATTGATAGCTTGCAGTGTTTGTAAAGGTCCTGAATTGACTGCAAAGGTGGATAAGTTTAGCAGCTCTTAAATCAGGCGCTAAACAGAGAGCTCAGCGGTTCTTTAAGAGACATCCTGGAGTGTAGTTAGATGGTATGGATGACTCCATTCCCATGGATGAGAAGGGAAGGGAGGAAAAATGTCACTGCAGCGTGTAGTTGAGAGTGTCCCCTGGACCCAGGGAGCACTGTGGAATAGCACGGTGAGTCATCACCACACTCAACAGAGATCAGGACAGACAGCCCAAGAGACTAGCGCCTGGTACCAGGGCTTTCAACTGAAGCCAGAAGGTGAGAAACTGAGCTCAGGAATGAAATCTCATCCAACGGAAGCCACAAGAAGCAGGGTCAAAAAGCCATGAAGGCCAGATCTAGTCATAAAGACTGTGGCTGATATACCTCCACCCGGGGCTGGGGGAAACTTGCCAAATTGTGCCTGGTGGATGTGGGGGCCAACTGATCAGTGGGCCAGCAGATGAGTCTGTTGAGGGTAGAGTAGAAGTGAAAAATATGGATCCCAGTGTGGTTCTAATCCAGGCACAGGAGAGTCTATCTGAGTCATGGCACCAGTGAAAGGGTTTTTGCAGCAGAAGGGCATCTCCAAGATAAGGGGCCCAGGAACACTGCAAAGGCATGCCATGCAACAGAATTCCATGCTAGAGGTTTATTGGGGATAGGGGTAGGGAGAGACATGAAATGGATGCCTCGGAGAGGGAGGGAATAAATGGATACAGCATCGTGCTGGACATTTTAAAGGGGTGTATGAAGCATGTGCAGAGGAATCATATCACCTTGGCCTTTACTGATGACAGGGCCATGGAAGTGCTGAATCACTGAAGGCAGGGTAGGGTGTGGGGGATGGTAGAGCTCTTTCAGCAGTTCTTGGTATGTACAACATAATACATGTGTGCTCTCTGTAAATTACCTAGCCTGTTGTAGTTTGTTTCCCACCGTGTAATATAGATTAAGACACCAAAGAAAAGGAGTTTTGATAAATAACCCAGATTTTCACTTACGACTCCCAAAAGGCTACTATAAGCCCTACAAATGAGAATAGATCAGAAAAAGTATTGAATCCACCCTCAAGAATACTAAACCCAGATTTGTTTCGGTTCAGTTGCTGGTCAGACTCTGGTGGCATTCTCCCACCACGCCAGTTTTAAACACAAGCATCCTCTCTGAAAAAGATTAGAAAGTATTTGGAACGCAAATATTCATACGTGGTGCCTGGTGTTAAATGCCTTCCTCCCCCACAACCCTAATTCATACTTCCTCTGTTGGCTGTTTTACTTCTGGTGCTGAGGACCAAGCATGGACGTCACACATACTAACCAATAATCTAGTAATGAACAGCTTCTCCTCCTTTCAGTGATCACCTGAGAATACTGTTGAAGAGGATACTAGAATAGTCCCAACTTTGACCGAGCGTATTAACGTGTCTGAGATGCATATTTCACTTTTGCCTGTGTAAAGAACTCCTCCTGGGAAAGTGTCTATCAAAAAATTCCTTCAAAGAGCAGACTCACTTGTTTAAGTGCTACAGTTCTTATATTTCTAGAAACGGAGGGTTGGAGATGTGGCGGCCTCTGGTCAGCTGCATACCTTTCATTTCAGATCTCACACAGGACACACCTGCAGCTTTTCCAGCCTCCATAGACCCGTTAGTTTCAAGAAAGACTTTGGAGTATAGGAAAAAAAAAAAAAATTCCTTGGGTGCTTTGGAACCTCCACATGCCTGGGTCATCTATTCTACACTCGGCAGGGAAGATTTATAAATGCCATTTTTCTTAATGCCACATCAGAACGTGTGCCCTTTAAACATGTGCATTTGTGCGATTCAGAACAATGGGGGGCCTTCTTTAATGACTTTTCCTGAATACATTCAGGGAGACAAATTACTCGGCATGATGAGAGAGTTCAGAAATGCATCTCCATTTTTATAAAACACTATTTCTATTTTTTGTGCAGTTATAATCCAGGGGTTAGAGCAAATGAAACAGAGGTAGCTCACAGTTTCAGAACACAAAGGTAATCACATTTACCATAACACTTCCCATCACATTTATAGGTAAGAATCAGAGAAAACAAAGCCTGAGGAGCTAGTCCTGAGAAAATGAGGGACTTTTGGATATCACTGAATTAGCAGTGTCCTCTGAGTCTATCAGGAAACACTACTGAGAACTCAGGGCACCAAACAGAGAAATGGGTGTTCATTTTGCTACTGCTAAAACAGAACCTTATCTTTCTGGCTAATGTTTTAAAATTAGTCATTACCTAAAAATAGCTTCATTATTGTATTAACACTAGCTTGAAGTTTGCCCTTTACTAAGGTCTGTGACTTGGCAAAGTCTATTTTTGCCTCTGAGTTCTATACTCTGTAGTTGCTTCTGTTGTAACATCATCTTGCCATGCTAAATAGCTCAGGATCCACCCTCGTGTGTGCCAGATGGAGGTGACTGCTCTAGCTCTACGTGGTACCTGTCAGCAAGCCAGGAAGCTAAAGGAGTTAAATTACTCCATCTGTTCTTCCAAATTGCCCCGAGACTCTCTCTCAAATGTTAATGTTTTTGTTTGTTAATAAATAATAAAAGGGCATTTTGTCAACGATATGACTTGACTGATTCAAAATGTGTGTTAGCAAATGTCTGTCAATAATGAGTAACTCCACAGAGAAGCGTTTACTATGCACCCCTGGTACATTTTCTCTGGACTGCTAGCTATAAGACCTAGGAGAAAAACATACCACTCAGGAGGAGACAACATACAGGGAGTAATTAATGGTTCAAGCAGAATTATTCATAATAGCTGATGTAGCATTATAAATTATGCAATAGTAACAAAAAAAGACATTCAAGGACAATAAAATAAAAGAAACAGGAAACTAAGAGATCAAAATAAAAAGTGAACACTGCGTGTATTCAGTTGGGAGTACAGGTGTGGGAGGGTCATGTTTGGTTAACAAATGCTAATTAAATGTCGGGTCTGTCAGGTAAAAATGGAGAGAAGGAGAGTAGGACATCATTCCTGCCCTCAAAGGTATGTCATTCCACCTAAGCAAGACAGAATAACAAATAATAATAAGACAGGATCAGAGCTTACCTCAGAGTTGTTAAGTATTATCTTAAATGGTAGAAGGTAAACCGTGAAATGGTACCGCAATGCTCTGGTTCCTTTTTCTGAATATGGAGTGAAGTTTTAAGTAAAAATGATGTACTAGCCTTATCAACTTTGTCCTCCAACATTTGACTTCAGGACTCTCACTAACCCCTACACATCCTCACTAGCCATTTGTTTGATGGTGATTAAATATAAGATGGTTCAGAAGTTGTCTGGTGAATGCTCCTTTGCCGCGATGAGAAACATAAAAGCTTTTTCTGTGTGTTGTGCCTAGCAACCCCTGATGCCCACTGACGGGCTGTAGAGCGTATTAGTGCCGTGCGGATCTGAAGAGGAAGCGGGGCCACTTGAAGCCATTGTAAGAAAAGTGAGCACAGCTCATTGTGAACTCCAGCCTCAAGGTTCTTAGACGAAAAATGCACTGGGTCACCTTCACTTGGGCTTTTGTTTTCCAGATTTCTGTCACCAGTGGTCAATCACGGTCTGTAAATACAAAATGGAAAATTCCAGAAATAGACAATTCACAAGGTTTAAACCATTTTCACCCCAGTGTATTGTTACCATTGTGCTAGTTTAGCATGTTGTTTGTATCTATTGAATTTGTGTGTATTAATTTATCACTGTGCCTAGGTGATCAGTCAGACTTTATCTTAGGCATGAGTGCACGGGAGGAAGCACATGACGTATGTGTCGTTTGGTACCAGGTGTTATTTCCGGGACTGGGCTGACACTAATGATCTTAGACTACATCCCTTAAACTGTAGGGCACTGACATGTGAACAGCCAGCCCTTTGTTTTATCCCTTTGGAAATGAATATTTCCCTTTGGAAAGTCCCTTCGGAAGTTCTAGAGACTTTCTTGGCAGTTCTTTCCCTGGTGTTACCTCTGGTTTAAGCTTCTAAACTGTCACTCATTTGGTTTGATTAGGGAACATCTCACCTCTTGGCCAAGCGTCCTATTTCATTTCCTACTGCACGGATGGGGGAACTATTTTCCTTAATGTCTCACAAACCAGTCAGTCCAGGGGTGTCTGTGGATGGAAAATATTTGACTGACAGTATAGACTATCAGAGAAATTGTGTAACTGCACAAGCAATCCAAAGATAAAGGCTAAGATGCTTCTGCTGGAAAAGTCAATTAACACTTGCAAGGCTAGGGTTTCAACCTCATCCTGAGTTGTCCCCACTCCCCTGTAACTCCTCCTCTCATCCCTCTACTGCCACACGATCCTCTGTCTACACATGCACCAAAAATTGCTTATTATTTTCCTTAAAAATATCTGTAACCTCATTAAGAATAATTCTACAACCAAGCATTGAAATTACAAAGTGCTTTACACTAGCAGACAATAATTCTCGAAGCAGTCAAATTAGCAGAGAAATCGGTAAATGCAAACTATTGCCCAGTGGTAGACTTGATTTCCACTGCCTCCAGCAATTTAGAAACACAGATTAAAAATAAAACTACTTTTCATATCTTTTGGCCCTGTGGTGATTAATCATTGTCAACTTGACTGGATTTAGAATTATCTAAAAGACACATCTCTGGGCATGTCTGTAAGGATATTTCCGAAGGACTTACTAAGGGAAGATCCTATGTGAATGTGGATAGAACCATCCCTGTGCTGGAATTCCGAGTCAATGAAAATGAGAGAGTGAGCTAAGAACCAGCATTCATCTCTCTCTGCTTCCTGGATGCAAGGGCAATGTGACCCGTCACTTCACACTCACCATGATGGAGTGTGCCCTCCAACCATCAGCACAAATAAACCCGTCCCTTCCTTAGGCTTCTTCTGTCAGCTATCTTGTCATATGCACACACAGATACACACACACACACACACACACACACACACACACAAGTAACTCATATAGGCCCTGGAATTCCATTCTTTACAACTTTGCATACTTCACAGTAAGTACTTGCTACATTCTGCTTTTCGTGTGTGTGTGTGTGTGTGTGTGTGTGTGTGTGTGTGTGTGTGTGTCACACCTCTGTGTTTACAGCACATGTGTCTGCAGAGGCCAGAGGAACTCTTCCAGTCCCTTGGAGCTGGTTGTGGGTGGCTATGAAATACTAAACTCGGGTGCAAAACACTGAACTGGTGTCCTATGGAAAAGCAGCAAGCACTCTTAAACGCTGAGCTACCTCTCTAGCTCCTCGTTCTAACTATTATTGTTGGTTATTCTCAGAATGCTACATTTATATTTGTCTAATGAACAAAATGTTGTTTATATCATACGTTATGAAAAAATACAAGAACACAGTAGCTAAAACTGGGGGAAAGTCAAATTAAATTTTAATAGTTGAGAGTTTGCGATTCAGTTATGAAACATTTCAAAGTTGCTATTATACTATATATTCAGCGTTTCACGCAATTTTTGTGGGGAAAAAACGGCCAGAGACACGTATTATTCATATGAAGATTGAAATTATGCAACAAATATGCTCATGAACAAAAGATGAAAAAATACATACAACGTAAACGCAGACTATAAACATTGTGCTCATAGGCATCATTAAGATTCCTTTTAATCTTTCTGCTTGCTATGATGTCCTTATAAAATAACAAAAATCATAATAGCTCGCTAACCACCAAGTTCTTCAAGAACATCCTGAAAGTCAATATAAATTTTTAGGAACCTTTTAGTCAAGAGTCTGTGAACAGGGTCTTTCTCTGTAGTTACACAACCTGATCCATACAGTAATTAATACCATCATCTTAGTGCAGCTCAGGAGGATAAAAACACTGGCCTCAGAAAAGACCAGAACTGCAGTCTCTAGGCACCTGATACTATTGACTTATAAAATCAAGGAATCCAGGTCTATGTCACCATGTTTGTTAGGATTAGAAACACATCTTTTTCACTGCTCATGACAATGCCCGGAGATGGTTTGCTTAATAATCTAGAACCTAGAATTGCTCTCCGTCTGCTGTGTTTCAATGGTATTATCGTCTTTATCCTCTGTTAAGTAGAGACTTTGCTGTAAGATTTAGAGAGCGGTTTGTAGATCTTCTTTTTAGATTTCTGGTAGGATGAGAAGCCCACCTTTCTTGGACCCTTCCTCCACGGTTGTTATCTACAAAGCGGAGTGTGCACATCCCAGGGAGATTGCAAATATTAAGATTTATACTCACATTTATTTATCCAAGAAAAATCGTTTTGGGTGCTTAGCAATTTTCATATTGTTTTAACAATTAATTCCTCTAGATAGCTTACAAGGTAATAAATACGTACACAGGAAACACCTGCTCAAAAAATCTTATTGACAAGCATTTGAACAAAAGAGGTAAGAGCACACTAACTACTCTGGGAGTAGTTAGAGTTTCACGGGAAAGGGTATGTTTTAACACTCCACAGGCTGTCCTAACTGCCATCTCAGCCCAGGAACTTGTACCTGCTCAGCTCTAGCCTCTTACGTCATACGGATACAAGTGCAGTGTCCTCCCCACCGTCACCTTGCCATCTGCCTACGGACCACAAGACTTGAGCCTATGTATTTAAATATTTTGAGGGTAATCTTATTTTGCTTTTCGTTTGGCTGTTTTGAAATATGGGCTTGCTCTGTAGCCCAGACTGGCTTCCACATTCTGATATTCCTTCCCCGGCCTCCACAGAGCTGAGCTTACAAGCATGTGCCTCCATGCCCAGCTGTATCCCGGAATCCTGTGAGCTGTATTTACAAAGACAACAGACGGCAGTGTCACCCGTGATACGATACCGCTCTTACCAAGCAAATGCTAAGTAATAGAACAAAACCATCCCCGTGTGTGACGCTTGAGTCACTTGGCACAAGTCCCAAAAGAGAATCTTATGTCCGCCATTGAGAAGTGAGGCCAATGAGGACACTGGGTGATGAGTACCTATTCCGCGGAGTTCACTCGCTCACCCTCTCCCCGAAATCAGCTTCCCTTAAAACACATTTATGAGTTATTTAGATATAACTTCAATCACATGAAAAAAATTTAATCACTGTTCTTGGGCTGGCAAGATGGTTAAGGGGGTAAAGGCGATTTTCCCTGCAAGCCTGGTGACCTGACTTTGATCCACATGTGGAAAGGCAGAACTAACTTCACAATTTTGTCTTCTGACTTCCATGTTTGCACCCATTCACACATTATGCATACTCACAAAATAAATTTAATTGCTTCCCTCTTTAATAATTGGGTCACAAGACAGCTCTTGCCCTGGAGCAGACAGAGCAAGGCAGCTCCAGGAGATCAGACCAGTACCTAGTCCAGTCTCCATCAGAGAGGCTTCTGCCAGCAGCTGATGGGAACAGATGCAGTGGCCCAGAACCAAACATTATGCAGAGCTCTGGAAAACTCACAAAAGAGGAAAAGGAGACATTTCAGGACCAGAGGAGTTGAAGACGTCAGGAGAGCAGGCCCAAAGAAGTCAATGGACCAGTGCTCTTGAGTCCTTCAGAACCTGAAACAGAAGATAGGGAACCTGAAGCGTCTCCTAGATATGTTCTGTGGTTGTCTGACTTGGGGTTCTTACAGAGAGCCTGCAGACTAGAGTGCATATGGGGGTTCTCTGCAGCTTTTGCCTGCTCTTGGGACACATTTCCTCCATCTATCTGGGTGGCCTGGTCCACCCTTGATGTGGGGACTGGTGTCTGACCTTGTCTCATTTGTTGTGCCCTGTTTGAGTGGTGACCCTGGGAGGACTGTTCTCTCCTATGGGGAAAAACAGGGAGGGGGTGCGATGAGTGGATGGGGATGGGGAAGATATATAATAGGAGGAGAGGGAGGATGGGGGAGCTGGAAGGAAAGAAGAGAGGGTAGAAGGGGTATTGATATGTAATATACGAAAGAAGAAAAATAAATTAAAAAATACATAAACAATCAGGTCATAAAAAGGGGTTCATGTTAAAAAATGTTGATCTTTTTATCAAATCCAGTGATCTTACATGTTAGTGTATAGTTTTAAGCAGCTGAATATTTTCTTTCAATAGTTTCAAAATTTTTAAAAACCAGAATTCTGCCATTATTCAAACCTTCCTAGTAATTCTGAGAAGCATTATCACAGTGGGCATATATATTTACCTATACGGCAAAGTTTATTGCATGTGTACCATAAGTCTCTGACTGTGGTAAAATACCCTCTCCAAAACAACGTAAGGGAGAAGGCATTTATTTTGGGCTCACAGTTTAAGGGTGCAGTCCATCAGGTAGTCACAGCAGCGGGAGCTTGAGACAGCTGATCGAATTGCATTCGTAGTCGAAAAGTAGAGAGCGATAATACTGGCGCTTGGCCCACCTTCTCCATTTAAGGTAGTCTGTAATCCTGCTCCATGGGACGGTACCAACCAACACAGATTCGGTCAAGATAAATGCCCCACTGGTAAGTGCTGAGGCCCATCTCACAGGTGATTTTAGACCCCACTAAGTGGATCATTGAGATTAACCATTACAGGTGGTGATGTTGTATATTTTTCTCTAGGCTCTTATTTAATGACTATGGACAATAAAACACAAGGATGAAAATCAGTGAGGAACACAGTGGGGAATTTATTAACTGAAAGATGGAATAGAGAAAGCTTCCAGCTAATAAGGAAGCTTTCTGAATGGCTTGCCAGCTCAGGGGATCAAACTTTAGAAGTTAAAAAATGTTCTGAAATAGAGAAATGGGCCAGGTTGTGTATGTTAATGATGTCAAACCTTGGAGTAACCCAAGCTGAGTCAGCATCCTGGAAAGCCATTTAGAAACCAGGATGGATCATGGCTGTTCTGTCCCAGAATCGGGAAGTACATATAGATTTTAAGAAGCTCTCATGGGAGCATTTCCACGGAGGCAATCCGTCTGGGTGACTGTTTGGTGCCATTCTGCCATAAGACCCTTTTTTCCTTTCTATGTGTTTATTGTTAGAATCTCCCTGTCTCCTGTCTGGGCTACTGGAATCATATCTCTGACCTGCTCACCACTCAAAAAGACCGATATTTGGAAAATACCAGGAGGCAATCAGGTTTATTCATGGGTTAGTGATCCTGACAAAGCAGAAGAGGTGACTGTTACCTAGGAATCAGGGCTTGCTTTTATGGATTCTTACTCTTCTGGATGAAAGAATGAACTCAGAAGAAGCTCAAGGACCATTTTATTAGAGTCCAAGAGAAAAACCACAGAGCAGGCAAGCAATAAACCTTGGCAGCTGACAGGAGAAGAGAGAGAAGAGGGAGAGAGAGCTAGGGTCAGCAATAGAGGTCTTTAAACATTGGTACAAATGGAGCAGTCTTTGGAGGAAATAGTGAGCAAGCCTAACATGTAAGGAAAAGCGTGCTTAAGACTTTTCCTGGTATTCAAAAATAGGAGAAAAGTTGTGCTTTTTGAGTTAGAACCCAGAAAAGCAGGCAGCCTTAGCAGTGAAGATTTGCCATCAACTATAAAGGAAGGAGCTCTTGGGTATATACATTAGTTCATTGCAGGGATAATTATTCCTCTGATCTCCTTAGATTGTGTTCAGGTAAATCAGCCTTTCTACAGGGTAGTCTCCTGGCCAGGTGACCGACAAGCCCAGTTCGATTCACTCTTAAGAAAAAGGACAATTCCATATAATGTCCTGGGCACCATGTAATGTTCCAAAGCCAAAGACAGAACTCATATTTTTCTTCTGACCAAGAAGTAGTTTCCCTTTAATGTGCATCAAAATGTCTGATATCACCACCTTTTCATATGGTATTTTAAATCTTAAAGAGGGATTCTCGGTATCCATTTTTAGTATTATCAAGGAAACAGGTGGTGATATCTGAAGCCAATGCAGAAGAGGTCCATCATCAACAGCCTCCAAGCCTGCTGATGCTTGCTATCTACATGTTACTACCTCAAAAATCCATTGTGTGTGATTCAGGAGCATGGTGATCTGTTATTGGGAAGTGAAAGGAGGATCAGGACAGGAAGGATATGTCTCAGGTAGCATATTCGTCATCCATGGGTGTCTCTCCTACCTCTCTATCTGGACAGAACATGCAATGTACATTTACCTCATAAAGCTGGTCAACAAAGACAAAGGAAAGAAATTACAAAGGCCATTGTATGTTCTGGGTTCTGTGGATCTAAAGATTTAGATCAAGTACGTCAGCATCCTAGCACAGATGGGAGACAGATTTATGAGATTCTACCCCTAGCTGAGAAGCTATTGACAATTTATGGCTGAAGGGAGAAGTGAAGCCATTTTTCACAGTGATGTGGCCATTGGTAGGTTGCCCATGCTCCGATGGATTATCCTACCACTGTATGATACAGTGGATTTAGTGGTTTATTTTTGAGAAATGAGAGAGAGAGAGAGAAAGAGAGATGGGAAGGGAAAGGAAGAAGTACTGGGGAGCCTGGGAGGAGCAGAAGGAGAAAATCGGGTTGGATATGATCCACATATATTGCATACATGTATGAAATTATAATGATAAATAAAAACTCTATGAATAAATAAAAACTATTCCAGATGAAATAATGAAAGATAGATCACATTAAAAGGTAACATATTAACCAAAGAAGTGGGACTTTTCTTCAGAGAAAGGATTAAGGAAGACTGAACAGGAAAGGAAGTAGGAACTGAAGAACACTTTCAAAGGAGTCCCCCTTACAACAGAATTCAAGTCTAGCATGAAATTCATTTATGTTTCATACACATCTTGGCCCAAAGGTAATTTGATAAAATACCCTACAGTCTACTTTCTCATTCCAACTAATCACATGTGATTAAATGTAAAAGATTCTTGGACATTGCTGGGCACTCAAAAGAGTTTTGCATTTGGAGCATTTAAGATTGGGGATTTTCAGATTAGGAAAGTGAAACTTACCTATGGAACTGAAGCCCCAAAAGAATGAAAGGAAGAAGGAGGTTAAAGGAGGTTTTAATGAACAGTACAGTATTTTTTTTTTTAATTTGGAGCTTTAAAGTCTTAAACTAAGTCAAAAGAAAAAACACACATTCATGCTTTGGGACTTAAGCAACACCACCCCTAAAATATCATTCAGGAGGTCAGAATCTGTCACCTCTATATATACCATCTTGGTATATTAATTACTTTGAGCCAGAAGAAATTGAGAGCCAACCACACAGGAAAAGCTCTCTACTTCCCCTACTCTAAAATATAGTTAAAACTCTCCTTCGTAAAGAAGATTTAGATCCATAAAGAAAGATTTCATTACTGAGTTACCTGTACCAGAAGGTGAGCTGCTCAGACAGTTTCTAATGTCAGAATGCCTCTTAGCTACATAGTCAGGCCTCTGCATTCGTCTCCACCACCCCACAGAAGTCCTCAAGCCACATTCCCATCTGTAACTTGGGTTTTACTCACCTGGCCATTTTAAGTCTCATACACCCCTCCAGGGGGGTGTAATTCATTCTATGTGTGTACAATTAAAATTATTTTCCTACTGCTGATCTTCTTTATAACAATTTAATTTAAAAGCCAGCCAAAGAACCTACAGGGTAGAAAGAAGCCACTTTCTCTTTCTTACAATACTTAGGAGCAAATATAGTGACAGCAGATTTCTCATAGACAAAAAGTGTAAAATCAATGACAATGAAGCACCATTGTTAAAGTAATTAAATGAACAGCCAAACTAGGATTCTATACGCCATGAAAATATATTTCAAAAGTGATGTCAAAACAGAGACTTTCAGACATAGAAAAGCTGGGACAATTCATTACCAGAAGAGCTGAATTGTAAGAAATACTAAAGAAAGACCTTCATACTCAAGGATCTCATACTGAGATCATACAAAGACAGACGTTAGGCGGGTGGATCGAGGGGTACAGGCACAGCAAGGCCATCCCAAACCGCCTGGGACCAACATGGCTGACTAGGATAACCACTGATTGCCCCTTTAGTGATTCTATCTTGATAAGCCAGCTCTCGTCCTAGAGTATATATTACTGTTCTGTCTCTCACAAACCCCAGCCTTGCTTCTCTCTAGCTTGCCCTCCAATTGTTTCCTATGGTAAGTCAGGACCCTTGCTTCGCCAGAGCAGAACTCTCAGGAAAGTGCTCAAGCTGCACAACTGGCAATTCCAAATCTGCCACAGCCACTGACAACGCCAGATAGAAATTATGAGCCAAACAATGGAACGAGAAATAGCAGAAACGAGATATCAGAAATCATATCGACAATGAAATCTGTGAGGATGACGGATCTCCGTGCCAGACAGTCACGGTAACCAAAGCCACCCCAAGCCAGTGGAGTCAGTGTTTGCTATCTCACCCTCCAGAAAAAAATAAATGCAGACAGGAAGTGACCAGGGTGAGTGTAGAGTCATGAAGGAACTATGAGATTCCCTGAAAGTGGGAGGGGCTCCTAAGAGTGAGAAGTATCTGCGAGTTGCCCCGCCCAAGGAGCTTTTCAGGCTGTTATGGAGGGAACTGGATGCAGATCCAGGAGCTTTTCATGAATTGATTGTTTCGGAGTTCATCAGGAGCTAGCCAACATAGAAGTCCTCATGCCCTGTGCATGCTCCCTCAGCCCAGAGAGTTACTCATCGATTCAAGAGAAGAATCATATGTGCTACTGACAAGCTCATGATCCACCATCGGCCTCTGTCTATCCTTCCTAGCTATGGGGAGCTTAACACTATTATATTTTCTTTGAAAAATAATTGATGAATTAAGTGAAAACTTAAGGGCAATGTACTAAGCGATCTACATACAGAGAAAGGTCATGAACACAAAGGAAACATATTATTGAACGATCTTCAGCAATACATGCCACAAAGTGGCAGAATTTACTTGCAGTTACGTGTTTAATATATTAAATTCTAAAAGACAATGCAACAAAATCACATCTGCACAAACATCTCCACACCCATATGTGATGCTTAATAATAGGCAAAATAGTAAAAGGAACCAATAATTAAAAAAAAAAAAAAAAAGGCTTTCAATCAAAAAAAGTAGAAAGTCAGGGCAAGTAAAAAAGAGGAACAAGCACAAAACAATAACAACATCAAATTTAAAACTAACCAATTCAACAACCATATTAAAAGTAAACGATCTAAGCACTGCAATTAAAATGCAGAGACTGCGTGAATTTAATAACCACAAAGAAGACCTAATTGCATGCTATCTATGCAGAAGGCAGTTTAAATATAGAAGTACTACTAGCTTAAAAGTAAAGAGTCATTTCATGATTATAAGAAAGCTTGTCAAGAAAAGTCCAGATACTTATACATGAAGTCTGACAAAATCCCCAGGACAAATAGGCAACTCCACAGATTTGGTTAGAGATTTTACCAGACTTCATTTTCCTCTCTAGGGAACATAGGACATGCAGCAAGACAGACCATTTTCTGCTCCATAAAAGAATAGACATAAGTTCAAAAGACTCCAAATCTTATAGTGTACATTATCTCATCATAAAGTAAAATTCACTTAGAAATTAATAACAGAACATTTTAACACTTTTAATAACATATTACTAGATAAACCGTTACTCAAAAAAATAATAAGGAAATTTAAAAATCATTTGGAGCTAAGTGAAAATGAAGGTACGACACATTAAAATCTGTGAGATGTAACTAAAGCAATACTTTAAGAGGTATTCATGTTCATAAAGCTTATGCTAACAAAAGGAAAATATTCTCAAATCAATGACTTCCAATTCTACTTTAAAACTAGAAGGAAAGTCTGATCTGAAGTAAACAAAAATAAAAGAGAATGATCGATACAAGGAAAAATTGATGAAATTAAAACTGAAAATAATAGAAACGCCAAGATAACAAAGCTTACTATTTTTAAATATTACTAAAACTCTAGCTATGAGAAATGGATCTGAAAGTGAGAAAAGACACATAATTACCAATGTCAAAATGAGATTAGGAGCATTAAAAAAATCAGGTACTATTTTAGGTCAATATATTTTTTAATATTTCTTTAATCTTTGAGAGCTCCATACATTTACACAATTTATCTTCATCGTATCTATCCACTATTACCTCCCTCCAGCTCTCAGTGCTCACCACTCCACCTCTCTTCTTATTTCACGTTTTTCTTTTATGTTATTTTGTTATTAATAACCATCTGAGTCCAATTAGTGCTGCTTCCAGGTACTGTGCATTCACTGGGGAATGAGCAAACTGCCAATGGCCATGTATTCAAGGGAGAGTGACCCTCTTCCAGCTGCCATCTACTGCCAATAACTGTTCCAACAGGAATGAGGCCTCAGGGGACCTGCCTGCATCTCTGCTAGAATGGCTTGACCTTGTGCAGGTCTTCTTCAGGTAACTACAGCTATTGGGAACTGATACACTCAACTACCATGCCACGCCTGGAAGTCAGAATTTTGCAGCTTTTCCTCCCTGACAATACTCTCCCTGGAGAGATGCAACACACACACACACACACACACACACACACACACACACACACACACAATCTACTGACCTCAAATAGAGAGCCTTCAACAGATCAAATAACTACCAAAGTCCAACTTGGTGAGCCAATGAGTTTTATTGGGGTTACTTACAGGAATATGGAGTAAGAGATTAAATAAAGAACAGAAATGACTCAAAGAGAGCTTCATCTCCAAAGCCTACCCTAGCATGAGTGACAGTTCACAAAAGCTGAGAACCTCAACCACACTGCGCAGTCTGGAAGCGATCAACAGGTTGGACGGTGTCCTTTCTACAGGGCTCAGTTGGTCTAAATCTCTTCCAGACAGCTCGACTGGTTTCTGCTCTTTTCAGGCAGCTAGTCAGCTCTCAGAGACTATTTCTTTGCAACTTGGCTTGCCTAAAAGTGAACTCTTGGCAGTCGTTATTGCTTACAACTGGGCGTGAGTAGCCTAGTGAATACGGTCAGTTTCAGAGACATCCTGATGCTGTTTTGAGTTGTTTACTTTCTGTCTTAAAGAGCTTCCCTGGGGAAGCTGCTACACAACACCTTCTTCAAACGTTCCCTGAGCCTTGATGGCAGGAGGCGGATGTAGATGACTACTCACAGCTGAGCACTCAGGTTTATGTTTGGCACATTGACCAGTTTTGAGCCTTTGCATTAATCACTACCCACTGTGGAATAAAGCTTCTCTGCAAAGTTGAGAACAGCACAAATCCATGGGAATAAACACAAATGTTTGGAAGGCAGTTTATAGGTCAATAATTTTGTCAACTGAGATTAAGTAGAGAAATTTCATGAAAGTCTCAGACTACCAAATCTCACTCAAGTAGAATACATTCTTTAAACTCTTAGAGAAATTGGATCCTTAATTTGAATCCTTTTCAAAAAAAAAAATAGAAAAATAAATCAGAAGTTGGGGATGTAGCAAATTGTTACACTTGGTTGCTCAGTTGGTAGAGTATACCATAGTATAGTATACTATACTATACCCTAGTATACATGAGGCCCTGGGTTCAATACCCAGTACCAAATAAACCCTTACAGGTATAATGGCACATGCCTGTAACCCCAGCACTTGGAAAGTGGGAAAAGGAAGATCAGAAGTTCAAAATCATCCTCAGCTACAAAGTGAGTTCAAAGCCGGCCTGAGCCATGTAAAACCCTGTCTCACAAAACAAACAGTAAAAATCACCTTCTAAAGGCTTTGCTGTGGAATTATACCAAACATATAAATAAAAAAAAAAATAGCAGTGCCTGTGTTGCAGCTTTTAAGAATGTTTTCTCTCTGGATTTGTAGGTTCCCCTTTTCTAAGAAAAAACATATTTACCAACTATCAAGTAAATTAGGACATTATTCTTATCAGCTATTGGGACCCTCAGTGTTCACAGGTCAGAACTCTGCAAAGGTATTGAGAACTGATAGGAACCCTCCAAGGAATTAGGTCACGAGCACCCAGTGACTTTCTCCCAGAACTGGGTTCATTTCAAAAATTATAAAGCAAGACTTCTTATATTTCTATTTTGTGCCTTGAGTTGGAGCAGTGCCAGAATCTCATTTAAGCCAAACAGATACTGAGTTTCCCTTCCCCCAGAACTATGAGTCAGGATAAAACTCTTTCCTTCCTAAGTTTCCAATCCTAGGGATTCTGTTACAGCAACAGTTGAACTAGGGCACGGTCCCAAAACGTGCAAAGAAATATTTGGTTTTTAAAGTACAGAGTTAAAGAAGACATATGTAGCTACACAACCATTTTCAAAATCTGTCTTGGTTATATAAATGATTAAATGGGGAGGACTTTACACAAGTTTGGAATTACACACTCATAGGGCTTCCTTTCCTTGTAACTGGCTCACAATCCCAATACTTCTGTCTAGGCTGGACTGAATGGAATGTCCTTAGCTATCTCTACACAGTGGGTTCCATACAAGGTCTCTCTCAGACATATACTCTCATCAGCCACACTTACTTTAGCAGACATAAAACAAAAATTACCTTAGGGTACATCTGTGGTAAATAATGGCCAGATGCATTTCCATCTCAAAAATTAATTATTCTAAAACTTTCTGGGGCAGGTTGAAAGACCACCTGTGGCAACCTTCACCTGGCCCTGACTGTAGATACTTTGTAATTGAGCATAATGACATTATATCCCTCCTTTCTGCTACAGTATATTCAATTACGTAGTTAACATTTTCTGCTAACCTTTTCAAACATAGGAAGGCAAATTCCACGTACCTGATAGCTATGTTTGTCTGCTGCACGTGTTGCTCATATTATCTTTGAATTTAAGTGGACATTTGCTTTCTTCAGTTACAGAGCTGGGTAACCAGTTATTTACCTGATTTGTAGATGCATTTAAACTCCTGTGCCTCTGGGGATAGATTCGCACATGTTGTTGTCATTATACTTGCGCTTAACAATTTATCTCTCCCAACAGTCTCATGGAATAGGCTGGTATAACATTACCCCTTTTATAGGAACCTGGAGACATTACTACCACATTGCTGGGTGTTTTGTGCCAACCAATCAGAAGCATTGTCTTAATCTAAGCGATTTTAATTTATTGCATACACCAGACCTACCTCATCTCCCAGGAGAGCCACAATTAGGGAATGTGTTCCAGCAAAGATATCACTATGAAAACATTTATAATACATGTCATTAATAAATAGCTGTACTAAATAATTATAATACGACTGAATACATGGGCCCTCTTCGAGTGTATTTCCTCTTATAATTAAGATGTGTGACCAGGCAAGTAGGACAAATGCAGCAAACAGACTACTTAGTGCATGACTCAGAGTTTCAGGAATGACCCGCTGCTTTGAATGAGAAAAACATTTGAAAGAAACTTCATAGTTTAAAGCATCAGATGTGCCTCTGTGGTTAATTAAGAGACATTTGAAGACTGACTATTAAGCAAAATGACTTTACAGATCAGTTGTCCTAAAATAACCAAAGAATGAATTGTTTAGGCTTTTCTGCAGACTGACTTCTCGATTCAGTTGAGTTTTGTCTCACCAGATTGGTAATGTTACTTTTATTTACATGTTCTTAGCCTAAGAAATAAGAGCATTTTCTAAAATTGCAGGTGTGATGCGATCTACTTCAGGATATAAAAGCTATAAAAGCCAAGCAAGTCAATGGAAGATTGTTTGAGAAGATCTCAGTCAGAGTCAATTCCCTGTCTTAATACTGACCCCATTCATTTTTGTCCTTAAGGAAAACAAAGGAACTATCCTGGTCTCTCTATAGGTCCAATCTGCCATCAGCCAGGTCCTAATGCTCCCACAAGGAACTGACAGGAGCCTGACCCAGACCTGTGCTGTCATCCCAGGCAATCACTCCACACAGTTGCACCAGGAACCACGCAAGCTCTTTATGACTCCAATTTACCAGAATAAACATTATTTTTCTACAAAAGTACCTTAAGATCTCAAATAGTCATCTCAACAGGCACAACCGCAGCCAAGGTTAAAGTTTAAGATGTAGGCTAGCACACACCTTTACCAAAGGGCCTTGTAGAGAGAAATTCAGATGAGGTTTCTGTTTAATATAAAGTTAATTTTAATTAAGTATTTGGGTATCATGACTTTTTACCTAGATATAAAATCTATATTTCCTTGATTGGGTTCTTCTTAATTCTTCCTTTTTAGTATTATCTATTGATAATAATATAATCCCAATTTTCCAGAGAACCAGAGTGTATAACAAGGAATACATACAGCATTCTGGGAGACATTGCTGTTGGATTTAATATTCCATCTTGGCACCTTGGAACTCAATCCACATTTTGTTTTGATTTTCACCTACTGTCCTGACTGAATCATTAATAATATCTACCTTTGCCCTTAGAAGTCATCTAGCTTGAGCGCCAAGTTATGTGGCCATGTACATATTGCCAGTAGAGTTGCTCAGCAGTCTGGTTCATGGCCAAAGTATCCCCAGAGGCTGTCTAAAGAGATGTGTTATTTAGCCCTATCTAGTTCACTAGAACTAGTTAAGGACTCTTACAACGCTTCTCAAATAGTGCAGGCTACATGCCAGGTTAAGTACACCTTGTTCTGCCTCCGATTTCCTCCTGGACGGTTCTCTACTAAAGGAAGAACTGCCCACTGGGAGATCTAAGAGACAATCGTATGTTGGTATAATTTTCTTCAATTAAAGGTTTTTTGGGCCAGATGTGTGACTCATGCCTGTACATTGGAAGGCTGAGTCAGGAGAACCATGAGTTCAAGGCCATCCTGGGCTGCAGAGCAGGTTCCAGGATAGCCTGGATTGTGTGATGAGACTCTGTCACACTTAGTTTCAGTTGTCAGCTTGACACAGGGACCCTCACTTGTGGAACCGCCTCCGTTGGATTGGCAGCACAAATCTACAGATATTGATATAAGCATTTAAAAGGCATTTGACAGCATAATCGTTTGGCAAAACAAAAGTAGGTTCTTCCTAGGGTCTGTGACCTCCCAAGCCATAAGCTTTGAACAGGTTTACAGCACCAAGCATGAATTTTTTTTTCTCCCATGGAACAGGCAGCAAGTCTATCCGAAAGCAGTTGATTATGTCCATAACCACCATGTTGCACTAGTGGGCTTACCATGCCTGGCAGGTCCCTATTGCAATAATTCTTACTTCTTAGCTATAGAGGGTCAAGTGGACCCTAGGGTGAAAGGCTCTTTCACCTAGCCACATAATTTTCTCTTTCTCTACAACCTCATAAGATCTTCTTGATCCATGGGTAAGTTTAAAACTTCTTCGATAGAATGTTGGCTGGCTTCTACAGTTAACCACAGCTTCTGTGAGTTTACGGGTGCAACCGCCTTGGTATTTGTGTCCGTGGGACAGTATTTCCTTTTTCCCTTTTTTCTTTGATGTTTCCTGAGCCTTTGGGTATGGAGGAGTTTGATGTAAATATACCCCTTGGGTCTGAGCACTCAAGAGTCGCTCATTCTTAGCACTTTGACTAGCAAAACACTCATCTGATTGACTCTGTAGTTTCATCTTTTTCAGAATGTAAAATAGTTAAAACAATAATACACAGTGGTTTTAAAGTGGCTTTCTTTACTTGGCGATATTCATTGAAAGCTCTTCTATGTCTTTTTATGGCTTAACAGATCATTTCTCTAATATTGCTGAATAATTTCCCATTGTCAGCATCTACAAGTAGTGTATCCAGTTATGAAAACGTGCCTACAGTTATTGATTTTTGTGTGTGTGTGTGTATGTGTGTGTGTGTGTGTGTGTGTGTGTGTTATGCACAGGGGGAAGGTGCCTGTGGAGGCCAAAAGAGAGTATCAGATGTCCTGGAGCAGGAGTTGCAGGCCGGTATAAGATGTCTGACATAGGTGCTGGAAACCAGCTCAAGCCTTTGCAAGAGCAGTTAAGCCATCTCTCCAGCCGCAAGGCATTGATTTTGTTTACAGTAAAGATGTCTTACCTTCCGGAATCCCTGTGAGCTTGAGTTTTATCTTATCAACTGCAATCCTGTTGGGTGCCTGTTTAGGAACCACCTGTGATTTCATTTAAGTTTCTCAGCAACCCTTAAACAATAAGGAGTTTTCGAATTGTAAAGACAACTTGAATAGTGAAGATCTGAGAGGAAGCCACGCCCAAGCGCTCAGATATCTTGCTTGCTTTCCTTGTCTTAAAGCTCCTGCTTAAAATCTGAATGCAAAATGTCCTTGAGTAGCTCCAACTCAGCTTCGTTTTGGCTTACTCTGAAATTCACGTGTGTACAGAAACTGAAATCTGGCTTCACCTCCATCAAAGTCCCTAAAAGAAAAAGGAATCGCTGAAGGCTGAGAGTGACAGCTTCAGCTACCTTCTTCCCTGTTGCCATGGAAAACCCTCAGAGAAAAAGATGGAAGAATGGCTGTATATCTCTGTGCTGTCTCTTGAATTTTATTCTCCCTCATTGAGATCGGGTTTGAACCATATAGACCTTGACCTCGGTTCGTTTCTCCACAGTAGACCGAACCTTCGACTTCACTATAGACATTATCTTTTAATACATTAGCTCTTATAGTTAGCCTGTAGCTTGGATTAATCTTCCTTTTGATAATATGCCTCTGTTATTTATCTTCCTTCTGATTGTTTCATTTAGAAATTACAAAGTAAGTTGGTGGTACTTACAGTGAAAATAAGAGAAAAGAACTCACTCCAGGTTACAATTAGGGGACTAGGAAAAAGTCTGATATCGCAGGAATCTGGCTTTCCATAGCAAACATGTTTTATGGGCAGAAGCCTTCCACCCTGCTTGGAACACAACAAGAATACATTTTTCAGGCTGATAGAAACATCTGGCCCAGTGAAGGGTTGTGAATGGAAATGATAGGCATGTCTAAGTCTCTGGAATTAAGAACTAAGCAAATGTTATACTTACAAAAGTTTTTGATCATGCCAAAGGCAGCTTTGATCATATTTTTTCCCAGATGCGGCACGGTACTTTGTAAAGGAAAGTCTCTGAAAATGCTATATGCCAACACTGACGGCATGATCCACAACTGGGAGAGAGCTGGAGTCAACCAGAACAAACTGGGCAGAGGTCACAGGTCACGACCTGACTGTCGAATGGACTAGATCTGCTGCTTCAGCTGGAAGCCTTCCTTGATGGTGACAGAACAGGTTAACAAGAGACCTGGAGACCCCACATGGAGGGTTTAGTAGATTGGATCCGGGCAGCCCCCAAAATAACGCTGTGTTCCCACAAGTTCTGTTCTCCCTGGGAGTGCACTGAAAGCATCCAGAAGGGGGAATGTACAGGTTTCCATTAAACCAAAAGCAGAACATTTTATTTTTACTTTTTTTTCTTTAACTCATTCAGCGGGATCCCTTGGGGATGTTGGGGACAGTAATAAATGGCAACTAAGATAAGTTTTTTAGAAGAATTGGTATTGTGATATATATTATAATATATACACATATACATACTGAAAGTGGATCTTGGCTCTTTTCTTTAAGATTTTTATTACATTTATTGCATATGTGTGTGTGTGTGCACGCGCAAACATGCCAAAATTTGTAGCATCTTTGTATAAGTAAGAATTTGTGGTATTTCCTTCCTGAGCCCGACTTATTTCACTCATAGAATTTCCCAGGATTCTTCAGGAGACTTCATTACCAAATCGGAATGTGTGTGTGCCCATATGAACTTCTCACATTTCTTGCCCGTTGGTACTCATTTGAATGGATTCCATGTCTTGGCCACTGTGAACTGTAGTACAGTGCCATGGGATGCAGCTGTACCTCTGTGGTGCTGGTTTCCTTTTCTCTTGGGTAAATTCCAAGTAGAAAACCATCCCATCATATGGATTCCACTTTTTAAAGGATCCCTCATTCCGGTTTCCAGAGTGGCTGTCATCCTTCACATTCAGACAGACTGTGAGACATCTCCGTGGTCCACGTCTTCATTGGCATTTAATTTTTGTCCTCTTAGGAGCCGTCGTTCCACCCGGGTGAGGTGGCATCCCATTGCCCAGTGTAATGAACGGTGTGGAATACTTTCAAATACTTGAGTCCATTCATGTATTGTCTTTTGAGAAATGTCTGTTTAGACCATTTCCTCATCTTAAAATTATATTTATTTGTTTGCTTTGCTGTTGAGTTCTGAGTTCCCTGTATATCCGGGATGCCAGTCCCTTGTGAATTGAGTAGTTTGCATATTCCCTCCTGTCCTAAGCTGTCCCTCCGCTGTTAACTTCTCTCGATGTGTGAAAGCTTTTCAGTCTGATACGGTTCAGCTGATCAGCTTGAACTATTGTCACCTGCATTCGGGTGTCACAGGAAATTTTTTGGGACACAGATTAATGTTCTTAGGGTTTCTTGTATGTTTCTTCCCAGTAGTTTTGTAACTTTAGATCATATACCTAGCCTTTGATTGACCATTAGTTGGTTTCTGCCCCTGACCCCAGCACCGTTTATTGAAGACGCTGTTCTTTCTCCAGTGTATGTTCTTAATGCTCTTGTCAAAAAGCATTTGTCTATAAATAGAATGGTTTATTTCTAGGTCTCTCTTATTGGTTTGCTTGTTTGTTTGTTTGAGATGGGGTCTCACTATGTACCTTTGGCTAGCCTGGAGCTCATTATGTAGACCAGCTTATTCTCAAACTCGCCTCCTTCTGCTCTTGAATGTTGGGATTAAGGGCATGTGCTACCATACCATCCTCTTATTAGTTTATATGTCAGGTTTTATGCTAATATAAAGTTTTTTTTTTAATTTACTTATGTTGGGGAAGTTTATTTTAGTTATGTTTGAAACTGTTTTATGTACTGTTGGGTGAGGGGCTGTCCTAGGTCTAGGGCAATTTGTATTATTTGCAGGTTTTGGATTTCTGTGGGGAATGTTTAATTGCTTATGATCTGCACGTGGTATGGTAGAACACCTAAGGAGTACGGAATCGATAAAAGCAGACCAGAGTTTGGAGTTCTACTGTGAGTATGGCACTGGCCATGAGGGTGGTTCCCTCTGCTGAGGTTGGCAGGGTTTGTACCTATAAATATGCCACCCCGTCGCCCAGCTGAGCCACCACAGTAGGCTAACTGCTACATACTTATTATAATTATGTATGTAATTACACATATAATGCCTATGTTCAAACAGGCTATAGTATGTGTAATGCTCAGAGAACAATTTTTTTGGAGTACGTTCTCCCTTTTACCTTTACGTAGGCTCTAGGGACCAAACTCAGGTCATCAGGCTTTGTGGCATGACCTGTGACCTGATAAGCCATCTTGCAGACCTGGGGTTTTGATTATTATGACTTTGTAATGTGTTTTGAAGTCAGGTAGTATGATTGATTCCATCTTTGTACCTCTCACTAGGATGATTCTAGCTACTTGGGATCTTTTGTAGTTCTGTGCAAATTTTACCATTGGAAAACTTTATGTCAAGGATGGCATTGGAATTTTTTTAAAGATTGAAAAGAATTTATAGATTGCTTCAGATAGTATTTTCGCTGTTTTCAAATCAAGAGCTTATGCTGGATATGGCAGTGCATACCTTTAATCCCAGCGCTTGGAAGGCAGGCAAATCTCTGTGGATCCAAGGTCAGCCTGATCTACATAGAGAGTTCCAGGTTCGCAGGGCTATGTGGAGAGACCCTGTCTCAAAAAGAAAAATAAATACTGGGATGTTGTTAGAACCTCCTTCCACATCATCTGATAAGGCATTACTGGTGGTAGTTCAGGTGAACTACCTTTGAGTAAAAGCTTCTACTTTCACAGGCTTACGAGGAGAAAATTACGAAGTCCTAGTAGTAACACAATTGGAGTTAGGTGGTGAAGCTATTTACATTTATGAAAGGTGTTGATTTAGTTAAAAACCAACACTAAAGGACTGTATGAAAGCCTCCTGTATGGGATATATTCAAAAATCAAGGTGTTTTGCAATCCGTATTGCTTCCTCTGCCCTAGCATTTGCATTAGACAGCTTTAAGTTATAACCTTTGTCAACTCTGAATCATTTTCAATGACACCTTCTCGCTTTAGAAATTGTTACAGGTACTGAGTTCAGGTCCAGACACAACACAAATGTTCCCTATGGTTTCACAGTATCAGGAGGAATGCTAACCCTGTGGGGGAAATGCAGCTGGAAGCAGGAAGCACAAAAATGCTTTCATTTCATTCAGCTGCTGTATTCACCGAAGCATCTCAGTGCCCAGCAATTGTCGGGTTTCTTATTATACGCAGAGATTCTGTAATTACAGTTCCCTAAAGGGGTAGATAATGTATATTGTATTTGGGGATATTACATGAAATTATTCTTACTTATTCAAATGAAAGTCTGAGCACTAAAAAATTCAGCCACGGTTTTTACCACTGATGAAAATTTTGAAAACGCATGTTAGTAACCACAGCAAGCATCACATTGGCCCAAACTAGATTGTTTCCTAAATGTTTTAATCTTTATATTGTGTTGCTCACTGAATGTGTGCTAGAATAATGGGCGGTTTGCAAAGTATACTGCCAATACAGGTGTATTCCAATGGGAAAGAAGATAACTCCGATGCCTAAATGGGGATGACAGAAAATACGTGTTCAGAATGTAAGCACTGTGTACTCCTCCTCAAACTAAAGGCAGGCTTCAATTTTCCACATAGATGAAGAGGAATAGTAACATAAATATTTGAATGCACATCGTCTGAATAGTTTTACTTCATTTTAGGAAGTACTGTTTACTTTGGCTTTTATTTTGGTAACAAATAGATCCTCATAACGTGTTCTTTTTAGTTTTTGGAATATTTTACGTATATAAGTGTTTGCCCGAATGCATGTCTGCGCACCATGTGCATGCCTGGTGTCTCAGGAGGTCGGAAGAGGGCATCGGGTCTCCCGGAACTGGAGTTCCGGACAGTTGTAAGCTACTATGTGGGTGCTCGGAACTGAGCCCAGGTTCTCTGCAAGAGCAACAAGTGCTCTTAACCGCTGAGCCATCTTTCCAGACCCATAGCAACATGTTCTTTTAAAGCCAATAATAAGCTTAGTTTTTGTTCAGAGATCATTTAGCAGTTTGTAGGAGATTTTAGTGTTTACCTAAATGAAATTGGTTTTAGTCAGTCACTTTTCAAGGAGAGAGGGGAAGATGAGGAGGAAGGAGGGAGGAAGAAAAAAGAGAAAGAAAAGGAGACGAGAACTAGAAGAACAAGAACAAGGCTCTGCTTTGCTCTCTGAATATCTTTATGTTTTATCTTTTGTACAGAAAGGAGCTTTATAACACTTTTATTTTATTATTGGATGTGTGTCAGTTTGCCCTTGTATGTCTATGTACCATATGCATGTCTGGTGCTCTCAGAGGCCCAAAAGGGCATCAAATCTCCTGGAACTGTAGTTATAGATAGTTGGGAGCTGCCACATGGGTGCTGGGTTTTAATCTCTAGACCTCTGGAAGAGCAACCAGGGCTCTTAACCACTGAGCTATCTCTTCAACCCCCTCAAAAGAAAATTCAGTCAAACCTGGTTGTAAATTGTAGCCTGACAAGTTATGAAGTTACTTAATAACTGTACAATTAGAAGCAAAAATTTAAAAGCAGCATTTTCCATCTAAAATGGCAGTAACGCAGCTGGCATTCTGTGCTGGTATAGACTCAGGTCCAGCACAGATGCATGGAGGAGAAAAGGAGTAAGTCATTGGCTTCTCAATAGCAGTTTGCCTTCTTTCCACCCTTGTGCTCTAACCCCATTTACCTAAATTATATGGATTACTTAATATTCAGTTCAAATCAAACCTTGTTTAAAGATATTTCCTCGCCATTTTCCTCAAAACATTTTAACTTAAACATTTTTAAATCAAATGTATATACTCAATAAATAAATACTGTAGCAGTCCACAATACACAGCAGAAATGTTATCCCTACCATCTTCTGACCCCTCACTACCTCATCACAGACTGGAGTGCCCATGCACCAGGTCCAACATGAAGACAGTGATAAAAGGGAGGACTAAGGGTGGCATAGAGACTGGGGCAGAAGACCCCAATCTTCTTTCTCTCAAAGGAACATTCTGGAAAATGTCATAGTTTAGCTCTGTATCTCCTGGCCATAGGTTAGTCATATGTGCAAGCAAAGAGGCTTGGGATGTCACTATGTGAAAGGCCACGGGGTCTGTGATAGAAGAAGAAAGCTTGCATATTTAGGCAAGATTCATGCCTTTGAAGGCATCTTAAGATGCTTTCTTTCCAGATGCCATATCTTTTCCCTCCTTAATATCTTATGGAACTTTTGCTAGTGCCTGTTTTCCTACAGCTGGACACAGGAGAATCCAAATCCTCCTACATGTACTCATTGACTGGCCTGGTTAAGATTTCTATCTCTATGATGAAACACCATGAAGCAAAAGCAACTTCGAGAGGAAAGGAATTTATTTGGCTTACAGGCCAAATTTCATCATTGAGGGAAGTCTGGGAAGGAACTCAAGGCTAAGAACCTGAAGACAAGCAGAAGCCATGGAGGGACTCTACTTACTGCCTTGCTCCTCTTGGCTTTCTCAGCCTGATTTCTTATACAATACAGGACCACCCATAATGGGCTGAACTCTCCAACATAAATCATTAATTAAGGAAATGCCCTATAGGCTAATCCAATAGGGGCATTTTCTCTATCGAGGTTTCTTCTTACAAATTCTCTAGCTTGTGTCAATTTAAAAAAAATAAATAAACCCAGACAATTGGCATCTTAGCGAGTTGGCACAATAATATCTTACTATTGAACTGTAACCTTTTCTTTCTTATTTATCCGCAATATCTCATATTAATATCAATATCTCAGTATAAAACACATTCCAGAGCACAACTGCAATAATATAAAAGTAAAATTGAAGTCCAACAACATAAACTTCAGTGAAAGACTTCTGGAACTCACTATCTTCTGGTCTCTAAAGACCTTAGCAGCTCTGCTTCTCCAGCTCTGCCCACCACAACACGCATAGCTTGTCTTAGAGGCTCAAGCTGGCTCCACATCTACTGGCCTTGGTAGTCATTCCATTTTACTGGAATTTCCAAAATGCTGGAGTCTCCTCTGCCACCAGGCTATATCTTCACCAATATCCCTTCCTAGGATCTCTTCAGGAACTCTGACTCTACTGAATGATTCCAAGCTTTGACTTCTTGCTACAGCTCCTTCAATCCTGGGGTTTCTCCGAAAACTAAGGCTGTACCTTTACCAATGGCCTGTCACAATATCAAGACCCGTCTACTTTCCATGAGTCCTTCATGCCTTTAAAACCAGTACCGCCTGAGGAACTCTTACACTTTATGACGTATAGCTGCCTGCATGAGACACAGCATTGGCCTACTCTGGACCACAGCTTCTGTGTGCTGGCCCTGAGGAAACACTTCCCAGTATATTTTGTCTCAGTGGTACTAGTCTCTTCTTAATCACAACTGATTCTTCGCCCACAATGGACCAGTACCAATAGTCCCACCAGAGCAAGGTTTTACTTTGTGGTTCTGGTATCTTATAAATCACAGCCAATTCTTCAACCTCATCTGACTAGAACCATAGATTCTTAATTCAAACTATCTAACAGCCCCAATAAGAATCTTTAAGAGACTCTCAAACTTCTCTATGAAACTTCACAAACCAGACCTAGATCATCTGCACTGCTCTCAGCATTGTCTTCTATGTTCCCACCGTGTCTCATTAAGTTCTGAATGCTCAACGGCTTTTCTAGCCCAAGGTTCCAAACTCTTTTCACAGTCCTCCCAAAAACAACATGGTCAGGTCTGTCACAGAAGTAACCCCAAGATCCTAGTACCAATTTCTGTCCTAGTTAGTGTTTTATTTCTGTGATAAAACATCATGACCAAAAGCAACTCAAAGAGGAAAAGGCTTATGTCTTATTACAACTTTCAGGTCACAATCCATCACTGAGGGAAGTCATGGCTGGAACTCAAGGCAGGAACCTAGAGATAGGAATGGAAACAGAAGCAATGGAAGACTAACATTTACTGGCTTATCCTCACAGCTTGTTCAGCCTGCTTTCTTATAGCATCCAAAATGACCTCCCCAGAGGCAGCACAGTTCACAGTGGGCTGGCACAGGCCACAGTGGGCTAAGCCCTCCCACATAAATTATTGATCAGGAAAGTCTCCCAACTCTTGCTCACAGACCAATCTGGTGGGGGTAGTTTCTCAGTTAAGGTTCCGTCTTCCCAGATGACTCTAGACTGTGTCAAGTTAAAAGAAAAACAAAACAAAACAAAAACACCTAACCAGGGCATTGCTACAGCTCCTTGTGGATCATAACAGTATACTTTCCAAAGGGCAGTGAAGCTTTATGTAGTGAGCTGCAAAGGGAACACTGATGTAGTAGTGTGGGTTGTAATTCAACTTAAACTCACATGAGCATCAGTTTCTTGTAAGGAGGAGTTACATTCTTACCATTGATTCTTCATGTAACTTGCTTCACCCAATCAAATATGATCCAAATTATTAAAATTATGTTACAGGCAAAGCATCAAGAGCTTGTTTCTGCATTGCTTCCTTCTGTTTTGCTTTGGTTTTTGTCCAGTTTAGTGACTACTCCTTCACTGTGGACACTGAAAGGAAGAAAACCTAGGAGCCTCACCTGGGTGATGGGAGGCACACTCTGCCGAGAAGAAGCCCGTGACGCATTGAGCTGTGCAGCTCTTGAGAACATTTACCACCACGGTGCCATCTGTCTATCCTGATGGACACCGTCATTCTAATGACCTCTCAAACCTAAGTCACCTCTACTCTTATCCCAGAAAGAATGTGGAGAGAAGACAAAAAGGGAATGAAACACACACGCGTCCACTCTGCCAAATTAAGAATATAATGTCACCAGCTGCCTATTTTACTTTCTAATTTCCAAAATACACTTGACATTTTATTTAACATTTTTAATCTTACAAAACAAAATGTTAAGTGAGGTGATTATGGCAGAAAAAAAATGTGCCCCTCAATCTCCTTATTTATGGTTTATTATTGGAAATTTCTGTTAATAAGCAAAGGGAAAGATACTTTTAATTGTGTTTTCTCTTTTTTAGACTGATGTATTTTATTGTGAGAAGGGAATCCATTTTGCCAAAGTGATCATGTGGAAGACAGACTTTATGATGTCACCAACTCTTTCCTTTCATTGTGGGTTCCAGGGGTCAGGCTTAACAGTAAGTGCCTTTACCCACTGAGCCATTTTTCTGGACCTAATTGTGGTTTTGTTTTTTTTTTTTTTCAATGTGTTTAATTCTTAGTTAATGAATTATTTGACTAAAAGGGAGCTTGTCATTAATACAGCCTTGAACACATGTTTACGAGCATTTAGTCATCAGTAGGGTAGGTTTCATCACACGAGTGAATCAGAACTTTCTAAGCTATAATGCATAGCAGGAAGTCAAATTCAGCATTGCTTGTTTATCCAGCCTTAAAGTTGTAGCTGTATGGATCTTGGCCATATGTGAGATGGTTTTAGTTAAGTGTACACTTGACAGAATGTAGAATCATCTGGGAGATAAGCATCTGAGTATGCCTTAACTGAGATTAAAAAGAAGAAAAAGAAAAAAAAAAAGTCCACCGTAGGCAGCACCATTCCCTGGCTGGGATTCTGACTGAATAAGTAAAGAAAGGGAACAAAGCAACATTATGTATCCATCTCTGATTCTTTTTTTTTTTTTGGGGGGGGGGTTTCTCTTTTGTTACTCTGTCTGACCTTGAACTCACAGAGTCTCACCTGTCTCTGCCTCCTGAGGGCTGAGATTAAAGGCATGTGCTACCACTACCACCTGGCCTTCTCTGATTCTAGACCACCACAGACACTGATAAAGCAGAAAGGAAAGACTTTATTGCCGCCAGTGGTTGCATGGGGAACTTGTCCAAATCACGCAGCCCGAAGCCTTACAGCCCTTTGTCTTTTATGCACAAAAGCCACATCCTTGCTGTCATACTTCAGTTAGCAAGAAGTGGAGCCACAGAAGCCAAAAGGCAAGGTCAGTACATTTCAGCACTTTCCTGGAACTACGAACAAGGTCTTTATTCACAGTTAGGCTGGTATTGGGGCCTAACTGCTGGGTTTTGAAGTCAGAATGATGCCTCTAACATGTCATCGGCTGTGCTAAGGTCTAGCAGCCTGTTAAAGATGCAATGTGACCAGTTGCTGAAGGTTCCTGCCTGCTTGACTCGTCCTTTCTCTTTTGTCAGGGTATTCAATCATAACCGCAAGAAAAGAAACTAGGACAGCTACATACAATCTAAAGGTATCCTGTAGTTTAGCAACCACCGCCCTCTTTTATAAATAGAAGTCCTAAGAGCAGGCTGTAGAGTCTTTCCATCCCAAGTAACAGGACACTTGTTTTATTCTCAAAATGAGGGGAATTATCAGCCATATAGTCAAAAGGCTTGTTATCTGCTTAAGCAATGATGTCTCGGCACGGAATCCTTCTCTCTCCTTCCCTCCATTCCCCTCCGCTCTTCTTTCTCTTCTTCCTCTTCTCCTCCTTTGTGTGTGTGGATATTGCTGAAAATTAAATTAGGACACACACTAAGCAAGGACAGTTCCACTGGACTTCTCCCCGATGTGTTCCCAAGAGTCCTTGGCTTTGAGTGCTGTGATGGCAATGATTTCACTGCACTAATAAAAATGTTCATTCCCTTGCTGCTGGAATCCGCTGAGATCTCAAAGCCCATGGAACATACAACTATTTATCTTGGCGTATTGAGCATCTGCTGTATGCCATGGACTGTTTTCAGCTTTGGGATTGATATGGAGATACCATAACCGTGCAACTTGGGTCTTAGAACCCTGACAAGGGGTAGTGAAGAAATGATGAGCATACGTATAGAAAGGCTAGGGTTAAGTGAGCTGCACCCACTCTGATGGAGAGATTCCTACCACTGCAAGCAACTTAGAATCTCCACATATTTTTTTGGTATAGAAGGGTGGGGGACAGTTAGCTAGTTTCTATGTGAGGTTTCTATAAGCAGTCTCAAGATGTAGAGATCTAGGAGGAGGAAGCCCCCATTGCTAGTTTTTGAACACACTGATCAACTGTCCATAAACACTCTGACTTGCAACAGTGAAAGAAGGTTTTGTCCATGTCAAGCCCAGCCCCTAAGGGGAATGACTTCGCCAAATTCCAATGTGTTCCAGGCCTTGATCTTTGTCATGGCTATCTCCATGTCAACAATACACACTCATTCGGGCTTCCTCTGCTCTCTACAGGGGTATGGTTTTTCTCATTTATGTCTCCATCTATATGGACCCATAATGTTACCCATGGTGAGGGTTGGGGCCAGGCATTTCCAGGTTATTGTCCTCTTACCCAAATAACGGAAAATATGGGCTCACACATATTTGTAAAAGTATCAAGATATCTTTACTCAGAGCAAGCTGATAGCACATATTAGAGAGGGATACTACCAAGATGGACCAAGGGCCCCAGGTTATATCCTGGGATCTTTTGCTATGGTGTCTAATGGAAGGAGGTTTTGTATTTTGGTTGATAGATTTGGTCATACAATCATTGTTCCACATGTCACTTCCCATAATGTGTCTGCTTTTAATTATATGCAGCCCAATTATGCATAGACATAAGTGATCAGCAGGGAAACTTCCCTTAAAATTCACGTGCTAGGCATAGTTTGTCTTACTGAACGTGCACCCAAAACCAACTGATAGATTGGAATATATTTGAAAGAAACTATCTAAATTTGATTATTAGGGATGGAAATTTGTATTATTATTGTTCAGAGAGAGGCAGAGGAATAGCATGATGGGGAGGTGTGGGGCTGACCTAGAGCTATCAGCGGTTGAAGTGTGCTTTGAACCCCAGAATTCTCACCCTGAGATGGGAAGGTGTTTGGTTGCTCCCCTGTCTTACCCTGACAAATCCTAGCTAGCCCCAGTGCTGCAATGCTTTCACAGCAGGCCACTGCAAAGGATGTGGCCTGATTGACACTTACCTGATGCTGTGGCTGGAGGGCCTTGGGCTGGGCTTCTCTTCTCCAAACATGACCTTGTAAGGTCTCTTCCTTTGGCCCCTGTGAGAACTCTTGTCTAGGCAAAGGATGCTTCCTCAGCACTTTGGGACCAGCCAGTGACAATATGACCACCTAGGTCTGATTGTGAGCCCTCACCACATGCAAATGGAGCTACCCCAGTACCACTACCTTAACCAATGACCCTTACTTCCCTACCCTATAAATGTGATTCTCCTTGCTTCAATAAACTGAGCTGTTTCACTGAAAACCGTCTCTCAGGAAGTCTGTTTCCTATCGGACTCTCAGCCTCTGACCAAAGACCTGCCCAGACCCAGCGACCCACCCTGACCTCTCTTCCTCAGAGCTGAGCCAGTGGTGACCAGTGGCTTAGCTACCTCCCAGGGAGAGGGACTGACAAAAAAATCCACAGTGAGGCTCCAAAAGGGTTTTGAGATTGCTAGGTGCGTTGTTTGGAGAGGAGTTTGTGTACATGCAGGTAAAGCAACTAGGTGGCCAAGCGTGTTATTTAAAGAGAGGTGTGTGCAGGACCCAAACCAAGTAGAGTCCCAGTTTACTAGACTCTTACCTGTGTTTGCCTGCCCCTGTATTATTACAAGATGAACTGAAAAACATGGAGGCTTACTTTTTAAATAATCATTATCAGTACTTCCTAAAAAGCTTTGACCTTCAGATTCCTTACCCTGGGAAATTCAGTGTAGTGGCCACTGCTCAAAACAGATTCTGATCCTCTTTCTCCCCGGAGACAATCCCTTTGTAGGGTGGTGTGCTCATTCCAGGTACTGGTCAAACTGACTGGATAACAGAATCTGCATCCAACAGTCCTTTAATTCCCACCCTCAGGCAGTAAGAATTGATAAACACAGTAACTATCCATGGGGCTAATTTCTGCCAGTGTCTAGTTGACTTTCTGGCGGTCAAGAAGCAAGCAAGTATACAGAGTCATTCAAGTTTAGGGGTTAACAATGCTGTAAGCTGTGACACCCTATTGGGGAGCTGTTTGGTTGTTTTTGTTTTGTTTTGTTTTGTTTTGTTTAGCTTGTGTGACATTGTCACTAGAGAAGCAACCCTTTGTGAAAATGTCTAAGACTGTTAAAGATTAGTGCTAGATTAATGAAGTGTCATACTATTGCGGGACACAGTGGGCCCAGAGTAGTAACAGAGTTGACTTAACGTTCCATTATTTCTTTTGTTAGCCTAAGGCCATTCTAGCCCTGGGAGAAATGGCTACCTTTTAACAAATACTTCTGTGATACGGTTTTTTTTGTTTGTTTGCTTGGCAGATTTGTTTTCCCTTTAGGTTTGAGATTTTTCTCTCAGTTTTCAATGAGTGTACACATCGGAAAACTGAGGTACAAGCCATGGGCTTAGATTCAAATCTCATAAATATTTTAAGATTTCTTTATATTTATTTCTTGTGTATGAGTGTTTTGCATACATGTATGTATGTGAACCATGTATATACCTGGTACCTGCCAGAAGGTACCAGAAAGCCAGAAGAGGGTATGGGATCAACTTGGAACTTGCATTACAGATGGTTGTGAACTACCGTGTGGATGCTGGAACAAACCAGGTCCTCTGGAAAGGCAGTAAGCGCTCTTAACTGATGAGCAATCTCACCAGTTCCCAGATTCGAATCTTCTGTTACCAGCAAGTCTCCATCTCAGTCTCTTATCTATAAAATAGCGGGTAGGGTATTGTGATCCTATCAGTCAAGAATAAGACCATTACTACAGTTTTTGAGCCAAATCTGAAGCAAGCTTTAATACAGGCCATCAATGATGGACTCTGGCCAGGTCCCTTCTGAGGTTCCCACAAAATGGCCCCAAGTCACATTCAGCAAAGGCTTAAAAAAGGCTAAGTACTTCCTACCAGGTCCAAGCATATATCCTGAGGTACTCCCTGCCTAGGTGTCTCCTGCCTACATATAATCAGGGGCAAACATATCCAATGCCATTGGATCTACCAAGCTTGCTTAAGGAATTTTATTGTTTCTGATTTGGTTTCATAGTATCTGTACTACCATTCCTAATTAGTGTGCAACATTTATCATTAGTGAGTCAATAACGCTCCACTTACTTGACTTTAGTCTGCAGTTTACTTCGAGGTTTATTCTTTGTGTTTAACAGTCCATATGTTTTAAGAAATGTGTAGTAACATGTACCCATTATTAAAGAACCAGATGGAAAACTTTTCCTATCTTAAATACCTTGTATTCTCTTTGTTTATCTCCTTCACCGGTAACTCACCTGATTGTAGTTACTACTTTTATCTAGCCTTTGAATTTTTTATACTCGTATACTATGCAGTCTAATCACATCCACTCCCCACTCCTCCCTCACTGTAGAATTTCCTCTCTGCTGCAGCTTTTATCCCCACAAAGAAGCCGGCCATGGCCAGCGGTGGCGCAGTTCTGGAGAGGGAAGCCGTAGGGCGTGGGTCTATGGGTCCATGCGGTGCTTGATCAGAGGACCGAGAGTCTGCGGGACCCTACAGAAGTCCCGGAGCACACGGGCACATGGCAGAGGGCATAACTCAGTCTATTGCAGGAACGGCGTCACATTTATAGCAAGAGGAAGGGTCTCTTGTATCCAGAGACATCAGGGAAACTCATTGGTTAGGATAGCACAGCTATGACAGCCCCATTTGCATGTTGGGCTTGCAGCCTGGATCTAGGTATTTCCCCGGGACCAGAGGAGAGACCTTATATGGTTACAGCTCCAGGTAAACAATTCATCAAGTCACGTACTTTTGAGGGGTCGTGCCTTGCTGTGAAAGCAGGCAGCATAGTTTGTGGCTTGTCAGAGCAGTGGGTGGAGGAACAGCCAAATGCCTGCCACTCTCAGAAATGAGAATTCTGGAATTCCAAGCAGCTTCTACTTCACCTCAGCTCCAGGACAGCCCCACATCTCATACTCCCCGAGATGCCTCCGACATGGCCTCAACTCCATCTTTTTCTTATAACCCACTAAGTCTGATGAGTGCTGCCCAGAGGAGCAAGACGTGGGCTAACCAGCGGGCCATAAGCAGCCCACCAGAGGCCACACTATCCAAAAAAATAATTCTCCTTCAAGCACCCATCAACTTCCAATAGCTCCTCAGCCAGGGATAAGACTCAGAAGCCCCTCCCCCATCTAGATTGGAATTTTGACTGGGTTGATCTCATGCAGGTAAACACAGGTCCATGAGTGCAATGCGTGTCATGGTCACAGCATGTCACAGAACTTCTCCCCATCCTCTGGCTCCTACAGTCTTCCAGCCACCTCTTTCTGCGATGTTCCTTGACCTGTGGGTAGGAAGAAGTGATTCAGCTTACCTGTCTATGACTGAGCATTCACAGTCATTTATATTCAGTTTATGAATATTTACCAATTATAAACTTGCACTAATTCCTGCCACTGTAGAGAGAAACGTATCTGACTAAGGCTGAGAACAGGACAAATCTATTGCTATAATACGAAGATTCAGAGGACAGTTTGACAATATGACCATTTAGCAAAATAATAATAGTGCCCCCCCACCCCACTGAGATAGAGGCTTTTGACCGTTTAGAGAACCAGGCATGAATCCTCTTCTATGCAGATCCTAAAACCAGAAAGTAGTTGGTTATCCTCGTAACAGCCATTGCACTGGTAAGCGTGTCTTACCTGACAGAACTATATAGTAAGAATTCTTGCTTGTCAGCAGCAGAAATTATTCACCTAGACGATGGAGTAAGAGACTCCTTTCCCTTCCCATCTCCCCCATAATTTTCCCTGTATTTCTATTCTACTCCATAAGAACTTCTTAACCTAAGTCATGAGCAGACTGATAACTTCAGTGTCAATGTCAGACTTTGAATGGCCACTGTGGTCATTTGAATGAAGATGTTTCACATATGCTCACATATTTAAATTCTTGGTCACCAGCTGGTAGAACTGTTTGGCAAGGATTAAGAGGCATGATTGTCATGGACTCATCTCTGAAACTGTAAGTCCCAATAAACTCTTTCTCCTTTAAGTTACTTTGTTCGTGGTGTGTGCGGTCCCCGGTGCTCTGACCTCTCTCTCCTGCTCCCACCCCACCCTACCCCCACCATCCAGGTTCAGTTCTCCACGCTGGCCAGCTTGGAGATCATAGGCAGGAACGCAGGAGGAGGAATGCGAGGATGAAAAGGACAAGGATCGGGACTGGCACAGACCCATTGCCACCCAGAGAATCATACAGGTGCAATAATAAAAGCGGGTCCTGGGACCCGCTTATGATGGAACACAAAGGTTGATTTATTCAGGCAAGTGAAGGAATATATAGAGTGGGTGGGGGCAGGGTGGACAGATAGCCCACCTACCAAACTAGCACACGATTGCATGATCACAGGGCAAGGGCGGCCAGTGGGCCTGCTGAGATGCAGGCAGGAGGAGGGGCCTCAGGTCTAAAGATTTTTATACAAATAACAAATCTTTAAAGCAAGCCTATAAAGCCTGAAAAACATGTTTTGCATAAGCCTTCTACAAATCGCCTGTTTGCTGTCAGATGTCCTGTAATACTCTTTGTGAGGCTTCCTGTAGTGTCACTCTGACAGGGAAGGCATTAGCCCCGAGACAACATCGAACCACCACACACACAGCCACAACAATCAATAATCTTTATCCACTGGAATTTGACCAGAAGCAAGGTAATTAGTTTTTCAAATAATTTGTTTTTTTCAGAAAGGAAGTGATAAAAGATGTTTTAAGTAGGCCAAAAGCCATACAACAAACAGCACCATAGAAACATAAAATGTATTCACTCTCGTGACTCAGTCAGCCACTCATTTGCATAACTTCTCAGTGCTCTGTGAGAGAAACGGCATGCTAAATAACTAGTTATCGATGCAAACATGACGTATTAATAAGAAGCAGGATTGGGAATTAGGTTTGCATCCGGAAACCTGGAGGTTCATGGGAAGTTCAGTCTGGCAGACCTTGAAAAGAATATTAAAAACAGCATAGTTAGGGGGTTAGAGAGATCGGTCAGTGGTTAAGAGCACTCGCTGCTCTTACCAAGGACCCAGGCTCAATTCCCAGCACCCACAGGGTGACCAGAACCATTTTTAACCCCAGTCCCTGGGGATCTGATGCCCTCTTCTGGTCACCACAAGCATGGCATACAGACATACGTGCAAGCAAGATACTTATACACAGAAAATAAAATGAAAAGAATTTAAGAAATGCAGCTAGACAAGAAGACTTAGATGAATCAGTGTGGAAAGACAAGTGTGCCTGGCACATCTGTATTCCTGAGCCTTAGTAACAAAAATACTACGTTTTTCATTTACTTCAGAAAATTCAGTTTGTGGGAAATTGTCCCCATTCGGCTTCCTTGTCCAGTCCCATTTGACTTGCTTTTTCCCTCTGTCTTATCCACAGGCCAACTATACATCCTGGGAAAGCTCAGCTTCTCTGTAAATGTCCATAAACACTTGATCAGCACTTCTCTGGGTGTCTCTGACCTCTTTCCATCTTCTCTCTCCACCTCCTGGGTTTCTTGAGGTCCTTGGGGCTAGCAAGGCTCCTTACACCTCTGGGCCTTTGAGCTTACTGTCCCATCTGACCAGGACCTTAACAATCTCTATGCTTCCACTTGGCTCCCAGACTCTGCTCCTCTCAGTGTACTTCTAAGAGTACTACAGTTTCAGCTCCTCCCTCTACCCCTCCCTCCCTATAGCCTGAATCCAGATACAAACTCCATTAAGGCAGGAATTTCTGTTAAA